>JABCMJ010026651.1:0-49923 GCA_014822125.1 Arbutus unedo | reverse complement strand
TTTATTCAATACATAATCAAGTTTAATATTGCACAAGGGCAAAATAGTCATTTGACAATTTTTTTCTTATCCACCCACTCTTATTTCCTCATTTCATAAATCATCCAAACCAAATAAAAATATATCCCCTATTTTATCAATCATCCAAACCATCTACTTTTTTATACTCCTCTATAAATATCACATCAACGTAGGCCATCCCTCAAAGAATAATACCCCTCTTATCTTTTTCTCTTTATAACTTATTCCCTGAAAGTAATACTCCATCCAATCAGCCTTTTAGGGTCTCTAAATGAGATAATTGTGAGATAATTATTTCCTACTTTCACAGGAAACAGATTTCCATGCGTGTTTTGGTGCGAAACCAAAAGCCAAGTCTAAATGCTGAGGAAAGGAAATGGCTTCTCCGAAGTCTATCACGCGCTGACTGCTGAAAGCAATCCTTACAATCTTAGTCGTCCAAAAGTGTTTTCAATGGTTTAGATTTATTAAAATATTATACCGGTAAGAATCTCTAATAAATCTGAGCCATTAATCTCGGTCAAAATTGGACTGCTTTTTGCAGTCCGAGCGTGGATTACAGAGAAGTCGAGCCCAAAGGCTACAGGAAAATACACTTTCTAGCAATTTTTAATTTTTGCTTTCTAGTTAGAACAGACCCTAGCTAGACACAACGGTTGCGTATCCAACACAGAAATTTAGACGCAGGAATGTAGAAATCATCAATGTGTACAGTGATAGAGGAACTCAATCAGTAGCATTAGAAGTACAGTGACCAAAAAGTTCAGAGAAGCAAAATAAAAACTACTTCCAGGAAAATGGAAGCACCTGTGAGGCTCTTTTTTCCAACAGATCATCAGGTGCCACTTGAAACATCTGGTCGCGAAGATCGGTTCCGTTGCTTCCCTGAGGAGGAACAACCAACACTGGAGGCTTCTCGACTCCTTGTGAGTGTGAGTATTGAACTAGACCATCATACCCCAAGCCGATACCAATCGACTGGTCAGAATAATGAATCACATCGAAAGCCTGTGCCGGATGCGATGACAGAAGAGAGAGAGCACGGTTGGAGTTGACACATTGTGTTAAACGATCCGATGGCATCTTCTGGTCGCTTCTACCCATTTCTTGGGAGGCACTGGTGTTGACAGGTTGATGAGAGACAGAAACTTCTGGCACTGTTTGATGATTTCTTCTTTCTGAGTAGTTGGCGAGCGAGAATGGGAATCGCTTGTCTCCCTCGTCGTAGATGCAGGGTAATGAACTAGAGAATATACTTTGTGGATCTGCGGCATGCGAGTCTTGGCCGTGCTTGGCAACTCTGGGCCATGTGGGACTAGAACCGGCTGTAGAGGTTGGATATGCATGTGGACCACTGAAACACAAAAGTCTCGCACCTGGAGTTTTGGAAGACATCAGATTCCAATTCACAGATTCAGAAAACAAAGATTTCGGTACAAAGAAATGGAGAGAAAATGGGATTATAGTTTATGATCCAATTTGCAGAAGGAACAATTACAAGGATTATAGATTATGGTCCTTTCAACGTCGCCAGACAAAGTACGTATTCAAAAATCCACATCAGTTTTAACTGCAAAGGTGTGTTGTGTGTTTGAAGCGGATATAGCGAAAAATCTGCCATCCATGATGTGCTGAAATAGGATCCATTGACGGATGTGAATATTACGATAACCTTGTGACAATGGACTGTTAAGACAAAACACAGCATAACCTATGTAGAACGGACACGGACACGGACACATGACACGACAATTCTGAAAAAAGGGACACCGGCACGGAGGGAAACACAGTTTTTTTTTTTTGAAATAATACTCTTTAAGTTGTGGAAAAATTGAATAATCAGAAATGCAAAGTTGAGAGGTCAAAACTACCAGGCGTCGTTTATTCATCACTTAAAAAAAAATCCTCTTTGTTAAGTAAGTGTTGGAATCTGCAGCTACATTGTAACTACTAAATATTTTTATTTGGGCTTCTATTGAATACGTTATCTAACTGATGGTACATATCTACATGCATAAACTATAATTTATACTACACTTTTGGCCCCAATACTTCCTAAATTATAAATATTTACTCCCAAAACCTATTAAAATTTTACAAACGACACCTCCCGTGTTCCCTCTTAAAAAATATTAAAATCTATTACTCACCACATGGCGTGTCCCACACGTGTCCCCAAGTGTCTGACAAGGAATCTCGTAGGAGTGTCCATGCTTCATAGGTTCATAACAGATGCAATTCAATATCTAAGCTAGTAATAATACTGTTGTGAATATCGTGGTGCAAGTGGCGAGACGTGTTTGAGAAGAAATCCATTCATCCACCTGTTTGTTAGGGGTCATAGAAAGGGTATATAATGCTATCACCCCGGATATGGCTAGTGCGATTTACCATATCCGGAGTTTGTTTACTTTGTTGCATCCCAAATATGATATTTGGATGACTATTTTATCCCTTTACAGTGGGATAAAATTACTATATCCCTTCCACCTTCCCCCATCTAAATATTATTATCAATTACCAAAATCTCATCCACCTACTCATATAATTCATATCCTCCTTCCTTAAAAAAACCATTTATAACTACCATTCTACAATAAATCTCCCCTTCTACTATATCCTCTTCTTACTATATCTACCATATCCCTTCTAAAATTTTGACCACTAACAAACGGGCCGTGAAAGTGAATGAACGTTACCCACCACACTCTCATTGTTTCATATACCCAGGTCCACTGCATTGGAGACCCCTTAAATGCAGTATAGAGGCGGTTTCAATAAGTTGGTGAATTCAATCCCAAACAGATACTGATGAAATGCAGCATAGGGAAATACGATATTGACAAAATGAGATGACAGTTCATTTATATTCATTTGGCATCACCTTACCAACTATTTAAATAAATGCAGAAGGAATCAACCACTCGTAACCCTTTTATGGTGGCAGGCTAATAAAAATTACTTGGCATTTCAAATATGTTGATATAAAAACAACTCATCATCTCGTTTTATGATTAACCAGTGATGATAACTGATTAATTCAGACAGAATGGTAAATAGTATCCAAACCTGGGTGATTGGACCAAAAGCTCCCAGAACTCAAATGAAAGGCTTCTGGCTGAGGTTTCCTCCGACGTCGATTGTGACCATCAAGGCGTTTTCTGCAACTTCGCTTATTCTCATCAAACTCCCCAATGGATTGGAATCTAGAAAATAACAAATCTAGTTGGTTAAAAAGTCATCCAGAAAAAGAGTAAGTTCCAACTCCTTAAGTTTTCAAAATGTTCCCCCCTGGCCACATCAGACGCTGAGGGTTTCAAGGTGTGTTAACTTGAGAACAGTTCTACTGCATTTTGAGTGTCCATTTCAATACAGCTCTAAGCAAATAGTTCCAATATCAATGCTAAGTATGTACCAGTCTTCTATGGTCTACTGGTCACAGGTGTCATGAAAACCATGGAATTTTTCACCAAGGAACATGGCATTGCTTGACATTATCAGAATTATATTAAGGCTAACCAGAAAAGAACTCAAAAAAACTCTGACAATAGTTCGTTGACTATACAACGGAAAGGGGAATTAGAAATCATGTCAGGGATTTCTTAAACAAAATTCTGCACTTGCAATAATGCTTGAATTTATAACAAGAAAGCTAAGAAGAAGACGGTGGTATGAAGATTCAGTCCATAACGAGTGACAAAAAGACATTTGGTTACTAATGTGTAAAACTAAAATACACTCAGCATCAAAATTTTGTATTTTCATCTCTTATTCTTTTGCTCGAACAAGAAGAAATTAGCAAACATGAAGCTTACTTAAGAATTTTAATTAGCGTAAACAAAAGGAAAGATTGAAGTATGAAGTATGCCCAATTCGTACCTGCTGCATTGCTGGCAGAACCGTTGCTCTTTGCCACCAACGGTCACGAGTGGGGTCTTAGAGTGGTGCTCACACACCCTATGGCGCCGGTAATAGTCCCTAAACTTACTCAGATCAGCAGTGCAACCGTCCACCAAGCACGACATGATTTGAGATCCAGTGATCGTCCTCATCCTCTTTGAGGACCCAGAAGGAGATGATGACGTTGTACCGTCTCTTGTTTCCTTCAATTTGTCCAAAGACCCAACTCCCAAATCCCCAAATCCACCAAGTTTCAAGTCAACTGAAAACCCTCCTCCATTCTTATGCAACCCTAAGCTACTGGACCCAATCAATTCACGAAAATCCCAAACTGAATCTTTCAATTCCCAGTCCATAACTGATAACAACTTACACTTTGACCCCCTACAATCAATTTCAATCAATGTTATGTATTCATATCTATTGATATCGTTCAACAATCATAAAGAAAACACCCTAAACGATTCTACTGAAAACCTAGCTCATAAAGGTAAAAACCCCCAGCAGTTTGACCCATATATAGTCGGCTGGAAGACAATAAAATAGAACCAGCGAAAAGGCATAATAAATTAATCAAAGTCTGTGGAAGTTTAGGTATTTCCTTAAATTGGAAAATTAATCATAAACCCAGTAGAGAGAATTAGTGCTGTCGAACAGTGATACGATGAAACTTACCTAAAACAAGACCAGATGAAGATACGGATCCAGTAGAAGATATAAGTACGCCAAACAAGAACTTTAGGAGAAGCAGTTGAACCAATCTCCCAAAGTAAGTTGTAACTACCCCATTATTGCTTGAATTAGAATTGCTTGAAACCTAGAAGGAGAAAGTATCTCCATCGCCTAGCTCTCAAAGAAGACACAAACAACAGCTTTTTAAACACTAAGCTCGGAGACTACAAAATTCTTGTGAGGGGAAGTTGCTAGAAATAGTAGTTGAAGAATCAGGTGAATAGAAATGTGGGAAACCAAAGAGTTTTCATAAGAACAAGTGGGGCAGTAGAAAATTGATTTAAGCTTTTCCCCCAACCATTCGTTCCCTGGCCCATAGACAGAGCAAAATAATAAGGGAGACTAGGAAACAGCACATGGAGATACCAGGTATTTACAGGCCCTTTGATTTTCAGCGTCAGTAGAGAGAAAGTGACTGTAAAGGAGTTGTGTAAGGGATTTATGCAGACGGCAGGACCGTAGTGCAGCTGTATTGTACGGATAAAAATACATAATTTATTTATTTTATTTTTAAAATTATGTTATTTGATTTTATGTATTTTAATAAAATAGCAAAATTTTACAGAACAAATCAAAACGATGTAATTTGAGAGCAAAATAAATAAAATTATGTCATTTTACTTGCATTATATACGCATTGCATAAGACTGCACTATATTCCTAAATCCGAGCGAGACTATTTTATATTATTCTATTATTTTGGAGAGAAATAAAATTATCTCACTATATTTCATTATTTATATTTTATTGCCTCCTATGTTTTAATTAAACAAATATCATCCTCCTACTTATATATATATCATATAATCTTTCTTAAACAAATTCTTTATAAGTATCCATCTTTTCATAATAAATCTACTATTTTGTATCTCTTTCTTGATATATCTGGTGTATCACTTTTAAAATTTTGACTAGTGACAAATGAACCCTTGAAGATTATAGTTTTACTCGCATTACGTGTGTACTACAAGAGGGTTGCACTAACGTCACAAATTCAAGGGAGAGTGTTTTATTCTTTTTAGAGGAATAAAATTATCTCACCACCTCTCATAATCATATTTTATCGTGTTCTCTATTTTTTCTATTTATAAAAATATAATTATTAATTATAAAAATACAATTATCAATTACAATAAGGTCATTCACTGACTCATATTAATCATATATTCATTCTTAAAAAATATTCAAATAAATTTTTTATAACTATTCATCATACTTACGTGAACGCAAACTCTCATGCACATATCCATATATATTTAGAGTCGTTCAATGCACGTGAGGCTCTGCAAAATAATAAAAGAAGTTGTGCACATCAAATTATTTTGAACACATTTGTATTTAAATATGTACATAAAAGTTGTATGTGTAAACTCTCTTCTTTTTCTTCCGCCTTTCATTTCACACTTTTTTTTTGCAGCTGAGCACATAAAACCGAAGAAGTGCAATCTAACCTATGAGTTTTGATATATTATTTTGATATTTTAATAAGTTCATTTTTTAAATTTGTTGTGTTAATAATAAAAAGAATTAAATTAATTCGATAAATAATGATCACATTAGTTTGATTTTAATTTAGGTAAAAATCAAATGTGTATATTCAAAATCATTCTTTGTTCATTCTTCATATTTAAACGTGCTGAATTCTCCTGGCTAAGATTGTTGAATTAGTTTGACTTTTTCTACAAACAATATGCGCACTTGTGTTTATAAAATAAATAATTTGTCATTTAAAAATTACTCGAGTCAAAGCGTCACGAAACGTTATAAAAACATATAATTTGCTCAATGTTATGTACAATATATTTTATGGTGCCAACAGAGGAACAGTTGACCTTTGAGCTCGGCGAAGGTATTGTAGGGATTCGATTGGCTGATCCGAGAGCTTTGCGATGATACCTGCAAAATAAATCAAAGGATTGGAGATATTAGGTGACCTATTTATAAAGTATGTGATGGAGTGATTGGAGAAATCAATTTCCGAGCAGGGGGAGATATCTTCTCCTCAATTAGCGCTGGTGACCGAATCATCTCATTGATCGGTGTTGATGACTAGATCATCTCCTTGCTTTACGCATATTATTATACTCGTCGTGAAACTTTCTTTAGTCAGTCATAAGTCGCTCGGGTCCTGTAAGGTATATTTTCGAGTGGGTCGCAAACGATCGGGATGATAACTGCTCGATGGGTATTGTGCTTGCTCGGTTAATTGGCTTCAGACCTTAAGGCGTCAATCGGTATAGAGTCCGATTGGGCTCTGTTCATAATTTTACTCATCAGTATTAATATGACACTGACTTATTTGTGTTTGTAAAACAAATATTTCACCGTTTAAAAGTTACTCGAACCAAAACGTCAAGAAAAGATTTAAGAATATAATAATTTGCACAATATTATGTGCAATATACTAATATGATAATGACTTATTTGAGGTTGAAATATAAAAAAAAAAAAAAAACTTTTAAATTAAGGCGCGACTTTTAGTAAAAAAAAAAAAAAAATACTCTCTTTTAATACACCCATAATTTACCGAGTCAATTGCAAAATTATTAGGCCGAACACAATGGATGCTCATTTTATTAGAGGACAACATATCGATGAATTAAGACGTGTTAAGGATAAGTTTGAACTAATTTAATTGAGACAAACACGTAAAATTAAATATTTTGGAAAAAAAAATAGTGCACTAAAAAAAGTGAAAA
The DNA here is from genome assembly GCA_014822125.1 of Arbutus unedo. Taxonomy (NCBI): domain Eukaryota; kingdom Viridiplantae; phylum Streptophyta; class Magnoliopsida; order Ericales; family Ericaceae; genus Arbutus; species Arbutus unedo. The sequence goes on along the minus strand of JABCMJ010026651.1, from coordinate 42,571 downwards.
ACATTAAAAATACAAAAATAATTTAAAAATATTTGTCTATTTGGAGGTTATTTGTTTTCTTAGTCAATTTTTTTTATTTTTTATAAATTTTTACTTTTAGATTTCTCTCGTTAAGACAAGTCAAATAAATAAAAAATAATTGTACAAATTGTTGGAAATTTCAATGTTTGGACTTAATTTGGTGAATAAATTTGGGATAATTAAAGGGTTTCACGACAATCGAAATATTTCATTTGTGCATGTTGTTGATATTTACCACCCGCAGGGTTTTTCATGCAACCCAAATATCCGTCTGATTTGTAGCTTAAAGGTCCTTCATGACTTTATAAATTCAGTTTCATTTTATAGTTTCAAGTACTTAAATTGCCAATAATATTTCATTTACAATTTGATCCTATATTTGGGTTCGTTGAGGCAAAGAGGGGCAGACACAAAATTCAACAGACGTAAGGTCGGGTTCGATTGAACCGTTTTATTCTGAAAGATAGAAGTACGCTGGTTGAGATCCTCTAACACCCACAGTGAGATACCGAATTAATTTAAGGAGACTATGTATAGACATGACTTGATTCGGTAATGTATTATTTATAGCCTATGATTAATTAGTTTAATTTCAATTCATGTTTTGTAAATGCGATTTATGATCTTTAATTCTCGATTTTGATTATCAATATGCCATGAGCTGTTTGTATTTTACATGTATGTTTTCAACTGATCATCCAAATGACAAGATCTAAGATGAGGGAAAGCTTCGGTGCAATTCCAAGTAGACTTCGAATGTTTTTTCCCTTAAACAAACTAATAAAAAAATTGAAAAAAATCAAAATTAAGACAAAATAAAAATTACAATGGGGACCTAACTAGATAGCTGAAAGTTACTCCAATGAGGGACCATTTTAAGACCTGAGAGCGAGATTTTTTTTTGTTCCTTCTGTTGTTATTATCTGCCCTTTGTTTAGGGTTTTGTTCGGAGCTTTGGAAAAATGTTTACAAAATTTGGAGATGGGGAACAAAAGGCATATCTAATAGATGAAAAATAAGTTGAATATAGATGTGTTTGGAATCGTCAAATATATATAGAGCTCACATGATTATAAAAGACCCCACGTATGTAGTGCGTGTAGGGCTGCAAACGAACCGAGAACCGAGTTGTTCGTGAGCTCGGCTCGGCTCGGTAAGGGCTTAGTTCGGCTCGGCTCGTTTAATTAACAAGCCAAATTTGAACTCGAGTTTAGAATTGAGCTTGAGTCTCAAAAATTTGGCTCGATTCGTAAAAACTCGGTTCGTTTTAGATACTCGGCTTGTTTAAAGAGACTCGTTAAATAAATGAGCTTAGCTCGACTCGGCTTGTTTATAAACAAGCTGAGCTCGAGCTCAAATTTTAAGCTCGTTTAGTTAGTGAGCCAAGCTCGAGCACTCCAAAGCTCGGCTCGACTTGGCTTGTTTGCAGTCCTAAGTGCGTGCATCTAACAGTTTCAGTCACATCTTTGAATGCATGCACCTGACGATCTTTAGTTGAGAAAATATTTGAGTGACAAAATATGCAATTTGAGACAAATTTAATTCGTCACCAAATACTAAAATTCTTGTAGTGCATGCATCTGACAGTTCCAGATATAAATGTGTCTGGATGAATACGAATAATTTATGTTCAACGTTCCTAGACTTTTTTGTGGATGGAATAAATAAAATGAGAGAGAAAATGGAGGATTTGGCCAAGAAAAGGACACGAGGTAGTTGTTGCTTTGAACTTTTCAAGTTTCTTCAACAATGACAAGCAACAAAGAAAAAGTACATAGGAAAAAATAAAGAAGTTGACAATGGGAATTCATTTGCGCTACAATCACACGCACCGCACACTCGTGTGTGTAATTTGAGTGTGATTGTAGGCAATTGACTTCTCAAATTCAATACAAATATAGTAGGTCGGACTTTCTTGATTTTTAGATGCAATACTTGTGGGTCTTTGGCACAATTTACTTCAACGGTAGGCTGAACCAAAAGAATATGGAAGATTCAGCCTTCTTTGCTTGTCATCATGGATCCTCAGTCTAGTTGCTTCAACTATGGGCTGGATCAAAGGCTTAACAAAGTCCACATAGTGTACAAATAGTCTGTCTTTGAGCACACGACCAATATTGAAAAATGTTAGAATTGCCAAATTTTGCGCTCCAATTCGAGAAGGTCCCGTACTTCGATTGAAACGGTCCCATACTGTTGTCATCATGAATCCTCGGGTCAGTCACTTCAACTATGGATTGGACTGAAGGCTTGACCAAAGCTCACATGACGTACAAACAGTATGTCTTCGAGCGCATGACCACGGTGTGGGATATGCTGAACACATTACGGTCGACAAGTATGCGGTGCAACAGCTTATTGGACTTCCTTGCAAGGACAGATGCTCAACACTCATAGCACCCGACATTCGCCGAGCGGAGGATGATATTAAGCGTGGGCAGTAGTTATCCATGACATCGTGGGGATAGGCGGTTTCCAAACGCGGAGCATGGCCATCATGATGTCTTGACATCCAGTTGTATCAAACGATATGGCCCACGACGCGCCATTCTTCAGTATCGTAATACATGCACCCTGACAGTCCCCTATATAAAGTATAATGACACTTATGTAACCAGGTAAGCATAACTATTCACTTAAAAGGCTTTTCAATTCGTTCATAATTTTTTAAGAAATAACTTAAATATTAAGGTGCTCTTCACCTACATTTGGTCGGTTGACACTAATTAATTGGTTGCTCATTTCGCAGCTCAAACGGAAAGAAATTCAACTCGAATAACCCATAAATAAATTCACCAAATTCAAGACTCCACAAGGACAAAAACAATGGTAGGTTGTGACAATTATAAAAACATTTGGATTTCTTAAATTATAATAAATCGATACTTTTTGAGAACATATAAAAAATTGCAATTTCAAACATATTTCAAGACTCCACAAGGACAAAAATTGTGACAATTTAAAAAAAAAAAAAGGTTTGGATTTTTCTTAAACTATAATAAATGGGAACTTTTGAGCACATATAAAAAATTTCAATTTCAAACACATTTCACCAATCTAAATTAAATTTATAATGAATATGTATCTTCCTAATAAATTTTTATTTTTAATCAAATCTTCAACAAAGTTATGAAAAAGGAAGAGGAACAATGAGCAGACGAATATTGACTACACAATATAAAAGCCATGATGAAAAAGTATGATGATGTATGCAAAAAAAAAAATAATAATAATCACCATATTTTTATAAAGGGTATCTTTCTCTGCATCACTTTGTTAGAAATTTTAAATTTCTGCAGTAAAGTCTTAAGCTCAAAGTTACATAAGAGTGGAGCTCGAGAATTAATGCGTAATTGAATTATAAGAGTCCAGAATTACTTGTGCCAATTTTAATGTTCATATAATAATCTAAATTTTCTTTCCATTTAAATAGATGAGGCTTGGTAAAGTTTTGGTACAAAATTGGTGGTTAGGCATGTTGACTTTTTAGAGTGAGAGATATGGTTTTATTTTTATTGGGTCCCCATATAGTGCATTCCCTTACATGGGGATTTTTTTCTTCAATAAAACATCATCTGTGTTAGTTGGGAGGAGAGAGAGGGAGAGAGAGAAAGAGAGAGAGTGTGTGTGATAGGAACAAAAAAAAAAAAAAAAATTTCTTCTTTATATTATAATTTTTATTGTACGACAATAACTTTAACAAAAAAAAAGAAGGGACAAATACTAAGGTAGTTCATTAGACATTTTAACAAAGCAACTTGCTTTATTACATGAACATAAAATTTATGTTTAAGAATATTACTTTAAAAGTGACGACACATGTAGAAATGGATAAATTTCGTATTGGACAACTACATTAATAGTATGTTATTTTTTATCGTCAGACATTTTATAAATTTCATTCGGCTCGTATGAATACGACTTTTAATTTTTTTTGCTTTACTTTTATTTAGTGAACAAAACTCCGTTGTTGTATATAGAAGCTCAACTTTTTAGTTTTAGACTCAACCCATAACTCAATATTAACTTTGTTTAAATAGATTTGAACATTATAAAAGAAGCGTCTGTATATCTATCTACGCTACGTACTAAAATGGAGCTGGTCACGTGGTACTCTCTCTTTCTCTCTCTTTTTTCTCTCTCTTGAAAAAATATATAATCAAAATCACATATAATTTTACACCATTCACCTATGATATATTTTCAAGTTTTTTTTCTCTATTTGTTGACTACACAAGTTTATATTAAAATTATTTTTCTATTCGTTGATACTGCACTTTTAATTTTCTTTTATTATTATTTAGATGGTTTTTACAGCACAAATATTAATCTTAATAACTGTCATGCATTGCATCACGTGCATCGACGAGGTATTGCTTCTTAGAATCTTGGTGCTATAGCCTATATTGTGTGTGTATAAATATGTATCTATATCTATATATCTCTCTCTTTATACCTATGTAGGTGTTATCAGCAAAACAAGGAGTGCCCACCCTAAATACTAAAAGAAAGGTGAAGTGCAATGATTTCAGGATTAAGAGGCTTATTTGCTCTATTTGGCATATGATTCTTTTCTCTGTCTTTATTTGATTATTTTGTTTGTATTTATTATTTTTCATCTATTTTTTTTGTATATTATTAATTTATCTCGGCAAAATAATATAAAAAGTATAAAATTATGTTCAAGAGCTAAAAATATTTCACCAAAAATAAAAAATAAGCTTAAAAGACATCGTTTTGGCTTATTTTTTAATATTTTTTTTGAGATGAACAAAAAATTCACACAAAATTGAAAAAAAATAAATTGCAAATTTTTTAAAATAAAAATGAAAAAATAATTAATAAATAATTACAGTTTAAATAAATCCAATAAGGTGAATATGAAAATATGTAAAAAAATTCATGCCTGCACCGAGAAGATCATTCGTATATGATTCGAGATGATATCTCTTTTAACGCTCAACTTGGAATTTTAGATTGATCGAGGGAGGAAATTAGAATGAAACAAAATGTATGGCACAAATTGTAAGAGCCAATTGTGAATTCTGAAATTTTGATTATAAATTTTGATTTATTATCATGAATTTTAAAAAACTAAAATCTGAAAATTAAGTCCAGAGATGCTTTGAACTTTCTCACCTCTTAATGACTATTTTTCTAGTACATTCTTAACAAATTGCATAATTACCAAAATCCATATACATAGTATTTATATTATATAGATGTATATTAATTAATATGTTGCATCTATTTTAGTATATAAAAGAATAACACAAATTTATGTCTCTTCGTTTTGTCATTGTATCAATTTTTTTTAAATTATTCAAATAAAATTTGTATTTTATATTTAGATGACATTTGGAAAGAGCACATACAAATAATTGTTACAGGAGAGAGGTTGTGACATCCTAGTTAGGTTGTGGTATCAATTGTGAGGTCAATGTCCTGAGGAGAGTGTCTTGGTGCAGTGTCGGCCCCAAAATTCTAGAGGCCTGAAGCAAGTTCATCAATTGGGAACTTCGTATATTTTGCGTATAAAATATACACAATAAAAAATCTCTACAAAAGAATCATTACACGAACATTATCATTTAAAATAAATATAAGAATATAATTACTCTAAACAATAGTCATATCAATAAACCAAAATGTATCATTTGAATATTTGTCCTTTTTGCATATTTAGGTCTCATAAGCAAACTTTTCACTAAATCCTTCTCAATGGATAATTTGGTTAATCCGTTCAATATTTGTTGGGACATGTTTTGTAGAAGATAAGTTTTGATCAATTTTAACTTTGAACTTCTTTTTCTAGACTAATTTTGGCTTATTTTTATACAAGTACAAGCTTAAAATTTTTAAAAATGGGTCAAATATACTGAAAATAACTAAATATTTGGAGCTCATACTTTTGGGATTTTTTAGAAATCCAAAGCGGTGGCTTCCTCAGTTTATGTACAAGGGCGACTTTGTCTTGGTGGACATTCAAATATGTGGTAAAAAATCCCAAATTACTTGGTATATGTATTTTCAATGTTATATATATATAATAGATCATAACCTTACGTTGTACAAGACTTTTTAAAGTAACAAGAGCGTCAAAATATAATAAAACTTTAAAGTTAATTGTATTCATCCTACAACAATACAAAAATGAACGACCTACATGAAACCCCAAAAAATTTAATCAGTCAAACCAAATAATATTATACAGGACAAGAACGAGTCATTACATAATTACAATACACCTTACAGTTGACTCCACTAAAAACTCAATTAACTTCCACTACATATTCTCATAGGTTCAAATTTCTCAACGCAAGTGAAATATATTTTGGAATAATATAAGGGTGTGTTCGGTTGAGTGTTTTTGAAACGATTTTTAAGAAAAAAACTTTGAGATATTGTTTGGTATAAATGTTTCAGAAAAAATTTGGGAATTAAATTTTTTCAGCATTTTCGAGGTGTCTCTTTCTCTTTTTTTTTTTATAGAGAGATGAAATTACTTGAAAAAAAATAAAAATATTTGGAAAACTTTTTTCAAAGACTTTTTTGGGAAAAAATCTCCCAAACAAGCAAACGAATACACCCCAAGTTGGTGGAAAATCTTCAAAAATTTCACTCCCAATCTAGAAAAATTTCAATTAAGTTGCACACGTATTGCGTTTACCTACACTCTAATACTTATGTAAGTATATTATAAACGTATTTAAATACATATTTAATTCTACTACTTAAATGCTTGATTTTATTATATGCTTCCGCCAAACACTTTTAATATTTTGACTATGAATTTTGACAGTTGATTTTTCTTCGCATTTTATTGACTCTTCAGCGCTTATTTTTGTACCCTTTCCCCGCAAAAGGGGACACAGAAACGGCAACCACTCCGGTGACCTCGACGTTGCCGTCTGTACGGCGGTTCAGAGAACTACACTGCACGCAATCATCTTTTGTCGATTCTGCTTCAGGTAAAACTTCTTCCACTTTCCCTTTCCGATTTCCTCATTTATACTCTGTGTTTTGCCATTCAAAGTTTTGGTAACTTAGTATATCTCATGCGAAATGGTTTACTGTACGGATTTGAAGACCAATTGTGTCGATGTTCCGAAAAGAACTCTCAGGATGTCTGGTCAATTGATGTCATTTGGATACTACGAATTTCAGAAGTGATTGAGCGTTCAAAGCCTCTCACTATCACTCTTCTCTAGGAAGCTCGGATATCCGTATCATTCTATCGAATAGTGCTATTGGCTCGCGTATATGTATTCTAAAAGGATTCATCATATAGTCCTAAAAGTATTCATTATATAATTTTCAAAGTATCAAATATTTTTCGAATACTCTATAGATTGGATGAATTTTATATAAAAGTAAGATTACAACACCTCTTACATCGTAGCAATGTGAAATTTTAGGAATAAAGAAAAGTCATGGATTTTAAACAGTTCGTTTACTGTTTTAGAGGGGAAGCCGTAGTGAGATGCTGTGGTGCCATGGAATAATAATATCTTATTGTTTCACACGTGTCTAAAAGCTTTAGATTTTAACTAACCAAGTAAAATTAGAAACAACATAAGAAAAATACTATGCTCCATTCTTATAAAAGTACACTTTAGTCTGATGTATCTTATATCTTTATACGTAGCCATATCCTATTTTTTAGATTTTACTGTATTACTGTATCCTTATTGTATCATATACATATCATGTATCTGTATCCATGCTTTATAGCTCATGCTTGAAGTTTCCTCTAGTGTTCCCTACCGGTTGGACTTTTGTGCGTCTGTGTTTTTGGCGGATAGCTCGATAAAAATGATGTCATTCCCACCCTCGTCACTTAACATGGTATCTTTGCTTTGGTTTATGGAAGGTGTTGTCATTCCTTATTGCATTCAGTTTCGGTCTATGTAGGATGTTTGCATCTCCCTGTGGAAGACGAGGTTGCACTTTGAGGCAGGGTGTTGGATAGCTAGAAATACAACATAACCTTCTATGCAGTAATTGGTGGCTTAGCAATATGCACCTGTGGGTTCACATAAAAAACTTTTTTAGTTGAACTTAGGATGATTATTTGTCGAACTTCACTATAGTTACTGGGAATGCGAAGGTTTTCCTGGGAAGTTTCTGCTTAAAGTTTCCTCTGGTTTTCCTTGGTTGTGTACTCCAATGAAGTTTCCTCTAGTGTTCCCTACTGGTTTGACTTTTGTGTGTGGGTGTGTTTTTGGTGGATAGCTTGATAACAATGATGTCATTCCCACCCTCGTCACTTAACATGGTATAAAAGCTTCGGTTTATGGAAGGTGTTGTCATTCCTTATTGCATTCAGTTTCGCTCTTTGTAGGATGCTTGCATCTCCCCGTGGAAGACGAGGTTTCACTCGAGGGAGGGTGTTGGATAGATAGAAATACAACTTAACCTTCTATGTAGTAATTGGTGGCTTAGCAATATGCACCTGTGGGTTCACATAAAAAACTTTTTTAGTTGAACTTAGGATGATTATTTGTCAAACTTCACTCTAGTTACTGGGAATGTGAAGGTTTTCCTGGGAAGTTTCTGCTTAAAGTTTCCTCTGGTTTTCCTTGGTCGTGTACTCCAATGAAGTTTCCTCTAGTGTTCCCTACTGGTTTGACTTTTGTGTGTGGGTGTGTTCTTGGTAGATAGTTTGATAAAAATGATGTCATTCCCACCCCCCTTCACTTAACATGGTATCGAAGCTTTGGTTTATGGAAGGTGTTGTCATTCCTTATTGCATTCAGTTTCGGTCTTTGTAGGATGCTCGTATCTTCCCGTGGAAGACGAGGTTTCACTTGAGGGAGGGTGTTGGATAACTAGAAATACAACCTAAACTTCTATGCAGTAATCGGTGGCTTAGCAATATGCACCTGTGGGTTCACATAAAATCCTTTTTTTAGTTGAGCTTCGGACGATTATTTGTCGAACTTCACTATGGTTTCTGGGAATGTGAAGGTTTTCCTGGGAAGTTTCAAAGCAGTCAGATATCAAGGTAACAACCTTCTCAATAGAAGACCTAGTTTGGGTTGTGATGTTTCCCTTTTTTCCACAGGAGGTCACCAATAGGTACCAATGTAGGAGATCACCAATAGGCACCAAAATCACGAGACTGAGGATTATGAGCCATGATGGGGTTTTGGGTTTATATAAAGTTTAGGAGAACTTGAAATAAAAATAGTACCAGTTTTTATTTCAGTGGCTACAACAATATCAGGTGTCACTTTTCTGTCTATATGGGTTTGGACTTTGGACCCTTTCGTGATGATTGTCCTATGTTACCAATCTAAGAGGTTAAATGCAGTTGACATGGATTCACGAGCTAGCTTTTAGGCTGGGCATTCATTTACAGTTGAGTTTTGTTACAGTGACACACCTACAGATGTATTGCATTTGGAATTGTCTCTTGACATGGCTTACCAGTTACCTCAAAATGTGAAAAATTGTACTATATTGTCTCTAATATCTCTTCGTATAATTTTCCCAATCGAAAATCTGGGTACAAAAACTGAATTTGGAAGGTTGACTGTGCATGCACAGATTCTAGCATCTGACACAAATATAGTTCTGCAACAAAGAAAAAGCCAAATAGCTTGAACTGGAGTACCCAGCTTGTTTAAAGCCCCCCTGAATCGTTGTCGAGATAAAATGATTCCTTGTCCCGTTTGAAGTTTGTTACTTTGTCCAGTCAAGAATTGACATTTACCGGGATATTTGGTCCCATTTAGAGGCGATAAGGTTAGCATTTTTCACGTTCAAGTTAGAAAATTTATTGTTCTCTTCTGTTGTCAAGTTTATTTCTCAGGTTTCTCTATCTCCAATCAATATTTGCAGGCTAAATTGAAGATTAAGAATATTTTGGGTCTAAAATTGCATAGTATCAAATGCCTATTTTTTTTTTTTTTTGGTCAAGGGAGTCATATTGAAAAAGTATTTCTTTTTTTTTTCCAACTCATTTCTCTAATTTCTTTTTTCTAATCTATATTTTCGTGAAGAAAAGAGGGTGTTAGGCTTAGTAGGGCTTGAACCTACAATATGACCCTTTTGAGCTGTACATTTCAACCGATTAAACTATAAGCCCTACAGATCTATACCCTGCTTTGATTTTTCATTATGCAAGCCCAAAAGCCGCGGTACCAAAATTGTAAATTTCTTGTTTCTTTTTGGAGCATTCATTTCAGAGTATTTCTATGTATACACACTTGTGGATGTTACTACTTCTTGGATACAAATTGGCTGCATGAATTCCCAAGAAACGGTTGCTTATTGCTCCCTTGTCCCCACTTGCTCTTGTGCATCACATGGGTAGATGGAGATTAAGTCCAATACGTATTCTTTTGACAGCAAGAACCAGATAATTCTTAACAGTTCAATCAACATTTTCAGCATTTAAAATCACTCACACTAACCAGGACAAGCACTAAAATCATAACACTTGAAACCACAAAACTCATGTCACACCGGGTGATGTAGGACCAACACCACTTTTATTCTGCTTAATCTACATGAGGTTGCTGACATCATCGATCACAACAAGCTAAAAAGCCACTACCTTATCAAACACCACATTAACAGTTCTTATCCCCACAAAGATACAGCTAACTGCCACTTCGTTCAGCTTCTGCTGCTCTAAAGCTCTAACACCAAATCTACAATGCAAACAGGAGAAGGGTCAGGAACAGTTGCATCAACGTTAGTAGTTTCAAAGAGTTGGCTTTAGGAATTTATGTTCTGTTCTTCCGACCAGGTTAAAATGAGTTGATTTATGAAATAAATCACATGTGCATAACTGCATATAGATAGACATAATGATGCACTAACTTAATTATCCATGGGGCAACTCCGAAAACTTAAAAATCCATATTATTAATTTACTTTATTTTATCCGACATTGGGTACTCTTGATTGCTGGAAACTGGGATGTTTACCAAGTATATGATATAGGTGGTTGGAATATACTTACAGTCTGCATCTGTTTTGATCCAGTGCTCCCTCTTCTGGTTCATACCACTGTTGTTGGGCCCCTTACGGGTTACATTCAAGTTGCTGGTTTCCTTCTTAAACATAACTTTGAGAGGAGAGCAGCTGTTGTGTTTGTCTTGGGAAGGCAGGCCTCTCTTGTTATAGTCAGAGTCTATGGAATTTTGGTGAATCTCGCGATTACGTGACTTCTTGAGCTCCTCCTCTGAATTTAATATTTCAGGATAGACTTTTTTGCGCAACATTCTTAGAACCTGCATGTCAGACATAAGAAAACTACAAACTTAAGTCACTAATAATGTATTCTACAGTGTCTATTGCATTCTGCGTGCTCCAATTTCCATAAATTAGGCCGTCTAGATTGTTAAAATTTGTATATATAGTCGTATATTACCTAAAATAACAACTTGTTAAAACATCTAACTCAAAACCAATTGACACCGACACGCGGACACATGATTTTTAAAAAAAATTAGGACACAGACACATTGGGGATACGTCGCATATGAGCATACACTAAACAACCATATTACTTTTTGTCAAATTAAAGGTAAAAAATAAATAATATTACCTAGAAGATAAATCATTCAAAAAAGTTAAGAACACAAATAAATACAAGGGGAATAAGATTGGAAAGAATAGAGAGAAACAGACAAACGAAGAAAGGAGAGGAGATAAACAGAGAAAGAGGAACAGAGAGAAGATAAATATCTGGAGAAATTTCAGTCTCTTAGTCATCTCTCAATCTCTATCTCCCCATGTTGGATTTAAGAACCGACTCATGTAATATAACGTGTTCTCTTTTTCTCGTAGATATTATAGTTTTGACCCTCAAATTACAGAGTATTAGTTGTATGTGTCCAATACGTATCCAATATGTGTCCGACTCACAAAAAATAATTAAAAAGTCGGACACATTATGTCGGACACGGACATGAGAGGCCCGGAGAGGTGTCCGTGCTTCTTAGGCATGGAGAGGTCACGCACACTCATATACTGATTTTGGAGATGATAATTAACCTATGTGGGTCAAGTTCTAACAAAACCAATTTTCTGCTGGAGCCATCTGTTGAGAACTGCCTAAATGTCAGTCAGAAGATCTCTTTTGGTTGGTCCCTTAGATTCTCAGGTAGAACTCGATGGCAATATGTGCCTTTCAAGTATCTTTACTATGGGATTTGGTGATGGGACTGTTATAGGGTATATCCCGGGATCCTTCTCCTAGAATGCTCATTGCTGTCCACTTTCATAGGGCCATCCGAGATGGGACACCTATTGTGAATGTTCAAAGTGGTCAAAAGGCAACAGAATCAGACCTTATGCACCATTCGATTAATGCTATTACTAAGACAATGCTTCATGTCCTTCTGTTTCATTTAATGGACTATGTAGGTAAGCACTTACGGGAGCACTGTTTGATGGCTTATTATTATGTAAGTTTAAGAAAGAAACCGGATGACCAACCTTGGGGAGTTTCTTCTTGGTTGTAGGCGGATCAGCAGTTGCACCACCACTACCACCAGTATCGGTAGAGCTTCTTGGAGGTTGAGAGGAATGGAGCTTTGTTATCATCTTCCTGATGAAACACATGGCATTTGTTCCCTTGATGTGGTTCTTTGGTTTCTCGTTTTTAGTAGTAGAGTGGTCATATGCTATGTTATTCATCTTAAAGAGCTGCCCCAGCGATGTCCTTTCTTTCTCTACCTGCATGCTTGGTTCGGGCAGTTCAATTGAGGAGCCAAAAAAGTATCCCTGGAGTGGACATCCCCCGTAATCAGCATACTCTTCAGTATCCCCACCTTCAGTTTGCTTTCCACATATTGTAGTTATGCTCACATAACTGCTTCGCTCTGATGGTTCATCACCCACCTCTTTAGATTCAGCCTCAAGGAATTTCTCTAGTTCATCATTGATAAACTTCAATTCAGTGTCTGTTACCTCTGCATTTTCCTCAGTTATTTTCTCAAAGGGCATGGGAAATGTTGGTGTTGAGGGCTCCGTATGAATTTGCTCCAACCCAAGGGTTCCAATCATGAGAAAGCCGTCAAAAGGTGCAGTAATCATAGTAGACCACTCTTCTTGAGAAACCTCTTCCAACCTCTTTGTTTTGAGCTCAGTAGGAGAATTTTCGCTTCCCCCTTGGGGTTGCCTTGTGTTTGCAGGACTGAAGGTTGTCTTCGGATAGTATTCTTGGTTGTAAAAGGATGGCCGTGTTGAGATGCAACCATATGAGTTCCCTGAAACAAGACATGAAGAAGTTTTAAACAAGATTTACGGCTTGTGTTCTTCCTTTCTCCTTGTTTAAATGGCTACAAAGACCATCAAAGTGGCTGCAGTCCATAACACATGGACTTTCTGGTTATGAGAGTGTTAAAAGTTGTGCAATGCCAAAACATCAATGTTACCGTAACTGAATGGTACAGTTTGGTGTGCATCCTTTAGGATCATTTTTGGAGAGGTGGTAATTGTATTGAAGTCCATTTTTGTAAAATTATGAGCAGTTATTGGAAGAAACTCAATGCATTAGTTCTAGTCCTTTAAGCTGGTCCTAGGATTCATCAGGCTACATTTTTAGTAGAGAGAGCAGCTACTCGTAGGAATTCTTTTTAGTACGAAAAGTGGAGGACAGTCGGAGTACCAGTTGTGAGTTCTTTGAATGGCTCAATGCTGTTTTGCCTTAACTTACGGTGCATCCAACCCAGTAACTGCAATATTGACATGCAAAAGATGAAGCTAAAAGGGTTGATAATGTTTGTACAAAATTAGGAAGAATTTGGACTCACCTTCATCTCAAACTTTCTTTTAGAGGCCTTGATGATTGTCAAAGGAGACACGGATGGAGATAGGTTGAGGAAAAGGGGATTTATAAACGAGAGATTTGGCACTGGTGAAACACGGCAATAATGGAGGAATGCTTTTGTTCCTAATGGCTAATGACTGGGCACCTGCTAGTGGCTAGAAAGGTCTGGGATAGAATCAAACAGAGAAATACATGCAGAAAGGTACAAGATTTTGGTTTGTCATTCTCTGTCAAGATTAAATCAGGTGGGAAAGTTGAAAAGTGCGGTCATGACCCATGAGTTGGTGGTTATATTCTTTTCTCTATTTGCATGCTTGGGGTTGGTTGCACAATACACGGATGTGTGTCAATTAGGCATTCGTCGGCAAATGTGTACACTTGTTAATCCAAACAAGGTTGTCATGTAGGTCATGCTTGTGATAACTTTGTGCATTAGGTTCCATAGATATATCCAAGTTGCTCATGTTAGGCTTGATGAGAGACCAGATAGAAGCCCGGCCATTGATCATGGGGACTTGACAGACTTTCTTCATTGAATGTTGTTGGGTCCAAACATAGGATGAAGATAATTTACTAGTTCGTGTAACCAAGGGGACTGATTAAAGCTTTAATGGTTTTCTATAGGGTTACACTTCTAGGTAATGGTTTTATAGCTGTTAACCAATCACAAAGTTGAACTATGAGTCTTTTTTTTCCTTCTTTTTCTTTTTACCCAAACAAAATACACGAGGAAGGAAGAAGGGGGAACAGAGAGAAAAACACACGACTTGAACTCGATATCAAGAGATCTGCACCACATGTGAGTTAGCCTCATTTCTATTGTGAGTCCATAGCTGCAAATTCCTGTGCACTAAACCGAAGATGATCATTATGAATCTGCATCAACGATTTTTCTCACCTTTGTTTCGAGTTGATTAAGTTTTGCTAAATCTGGAACTCATGACAGAAACGTCTGCATTCTATTTTTACTTATAGGATGGTACTTCCTTTGACATCTAGTCAGGTTGTACTGACAGAATCCCACTCTTTCACGGTGATTGACCATTTGATCATGAAACTAGAAGCTTTTGCTGATTGTCATGGAATTGCTTTCCCATTAAGGAGCCCTCGATAATCAAGTTGTCGGCTTTGCTTTAACTTTAAGTGTGCCACACCAGTATTTCTCAGAATTTAAAAGGAACTGAGGAGGAAGCTACTACAAGCTTAGTGACAAGCTATGCAACCTCTTTGATTCGAATCTTTCTTTTTTTGCAAGTTTGTCTCATAATATATGGAAGATAGCAACCAATTCACTACGATTTATGTCAATCTATGTATGGGATGCTTGTTATTATGTATTCTTTACTACGTTCTGTAAAACTCAATTATCGTATGGTGGTTACTGAGAACAAAAGAAAAGCTCGAAGATTCATTAACTGCTAGTGACTTTGATTTTTGTCTTATGGTATCTGATGGCAGTGAAAATGATGCAGTACTGTTTTGATACTCCCGACTGTCGGTGGCACTGTTTCCCATTTCAAATTTCGTGCTGTGTGTCAAAAATTGCATCAATCAGAATAGCTGTGGACGAGGTTTCTGATTGAAGGTATGCACTCCTGCAATCTATGATTCAAATCTTTTTTTTTGTAAGGATGCTTGTGGTATGATGTGTTCAACTAGTAATTACTGGAATACTACTCATGCTACATAACAATTGTCTGGTTGTTAAGATGTTCACTCAGTCAAATCTTGCATTAATCCTCGTGAGAACGTAAGATGAAAGATTAGACTGGTATATTTGGACTTAAACCAGTAGGATTATCTGTGCAAATAAAGCTTTCCGGAGTTTAGGTACTGGTAGGGTCGCAAATTTAGTGTTTCTGAAGGGGAAAAAAAGGGAAAGATGGTCAATGTTTTTCCATGTATTTTGGAACCCTATTACTTTTGGTTGAAATGTAGGGTCTTTGATCCATTTTTGGTAACCCTATTCTGTTTTGATAGCCAGTGGGTACCCTTTCTTTTCCCAAGCAAAGTGAATTTTACTGCTGTCACATGAGGATGTCCTAACCTCCATTATTGCCAAGTACAAAAATATTGAGACAGGCTTCTAGATGTTGAGGGATCCTCATTTCTAGCAAGGCAACGATATACTAGAAAACGAGGCAATGGGACCACTTGATAAATGAATCACCCACCCCCACATTCTTTGTTCCCCAAGCCAAACCCAAAGTAAACTAATCAATTTCTGTTGATGAGTCATTTAGAAACCCCCCACCCCCATTGTTAGACGATCATCTCGACCTTTTTGTTAGCGGTCAAAATTTTAGAAGGGTTATGGTAGATATAGTAAAAAGGAGATATAGTAGAGAATGAGATTTATTAGAGTTATGAATAGGTATAAAGGGTTTGATTATTTTTTAAGGAGGAAGATATGATAGAAATGAATAGGTGGATGACATTCTCGTAACTAATAATAGTATTTCTAATTAATAATGATATTTTTGTAAATAGAAGGGAGGTATAGAAAGAGAATAAAATATGAATAAGGGAGGGGGTGAGATAATTCTATCCCCTCCAAAGGGATAAAATAGTTTTTGGGATCTCATATACATGGTACAAGTAAACAAACCTATGATGTGGCAAATGCGGATAGTTATATTCGTGGTGATAGTATTGGACCCTTTTTATGACCCCTAACAAATAGAACCTTAGTGGTTGTTTGCTTCCTAATTTTTACACCAATAAGAAAGAGACATGTGGCCTTGGTTGGTGTTGGTGAGTGTGCACACAGGATTAGAAGGCATGGGTAATAACGAACCAACGTAATTTGAGTAATCCAATTATCCTTTAGAGATCAGCATAAGATGTTGTGACCGATTCATAGGATAAGTTGTCCATTAATCCATCGCTATTTTAGTAGGGTTGCAAACGAGCCGAGCTTTGAAGTGTTTGAGTTCGGCTCATTAATTAAACGAGCCTAAAATTCGAGCTCAAGCTCGGCTTATTTGTAAATGAGTCAAGCCGAACTAATCTCATTTACTTAACGAGCCTCGTTTACGAAACGAGTGTAAAATTCGAAAAATCGAGCTTGGTTTGTTAACTAAACGAATCGAGCTGAATCGAGTCCTTACTGAGCCAAGCTTGCGAGCGGCTCAGTTTATTTGCAGCCCTGTCTGTTACTTCTTGACAAAGGCCAACCCTTTCCTTTAGAGTTGCTGCTGTTGTTTATGTCCTTTTTGTATCAGTTGCTAGTGAGGAAGCTTTTTCTTATTCATAGACAGAACAAGTGTTAAAGCTATTAGGAAATGGACCCAACAAGATGTATCATAATTTCTAATGTGCAACAGAGACTTGAATCCAAGATCTTTTATAAATCAAATTCTTTAACAGTTTAATCTGTTAGGAAACAAGTTCATCGATGTATATCATGTTGTCTAACATCCGGTGCCTCTTTAATTTCAACGTGATGCCTTTGCCATGCTTTCTCTTATATTGCGATCTTGAGGTTTTCCTCTTGTAAATTCTCGCTTCATGCAAGAAGCATGTTCTATTCGATACAGGTAAGAGAATAACCCGACAAGGGTCAACCCTCTCCCCATGCGTCATTGTCATCAAAGTGGGTCTCCGATAGGCCCAGTTGCAATTTTTTAATGGGTTACATTTGGATTTTCTTTTCCTCTGTTTGGGTAAAAGGCCTTCTGTTTTGTGGGTAGAGCCTGGCCTCAGTTCTTCGGACAAACAGTTAAGGAACGGGCTTATGAAATTGGCCCATCACGAGATGGGCTGAGGCCCGAAGGCTCGGCTCGGCCCTTGGCTTTCGGCCATAGCATCAGAACGCAACAACACCAAAGGGCAAAGCTTTTCTCCAGTGGGTACAATCTGGGCCTGTCGGCCCACCATAAACCAATATATTTATAACCTGATAATTTCCAAAAAAGGTAATATCTCGGATAATTAGATTCTTTTTGAAGATTGTGACCACTCAATTGGCAATTTCCACACCGAATCTGTCCTCATCTTAAATTCACTGACTTTTCAAATCTACAAAACTAAAAAGGATAAACTTTTCAAATCTACAAAAATAAAAAAGATAAATTACATTGAAGATTTTTCCAGATTGACCTCTCATGTAATTTGAAAATTTACTTTGATTTTTTTTACTTATGAATATATGTCTCGCTCTTAAAATTAGTTAATCGTCTTTAGTTAAATTATTAAAAATTTAAATTTAGAATTTTTTTAAACAAAATAAAATGCAATATAATTCTTATCATGTTCAAATTAGTTAGTGTTGAATTTTTTTATTGTTTTTTAAAATTGAAATTCAGACAAATTTTAAGAATTCTGTTTGAGTTTTGATTTTAGAAATTTTTTAAGAATTTAACCTAAGTTATTTTGGACTTGACGGGGATCATATTACAACCAAAAGAAATTCAAATTTGAAACTTTAATAACTTGACTAATGACAGTTGATTGCTTTTTATGGTCAGGTAATTAATTGCACAATAAGTTCAAAAGCAAAGAAAGTCAAAATAGTTTTTCAAATTATAGGGAAAGTCAGTGTATTTGTTATAAATCTTAGATGATGTTAGTGTAGTTTACCCCAATAAAAAATATCCAAATCTGATGATTATACCCCAATATTCTCGTCTACTCGGCCTACCTGTAATTGGAAAATCAAAATTAATAATAAAAGTTTTGTAGACTTTTAAGAGCAAGTTCATTTGTTAGTACCAAAATAATTTTATCAAAAAGAGTCTCTACATACTTTTAATATATAAATCTGGACACAGATGTGTTCGAAATCGTCGGATACATATAAGATCCTTTAAAAAATGTGAATCTCAAATGGATCTAATGATTTTAAACATATTTCTATTTGTAATAGGTTTGTGTGTAGACTTGCTCTCATCAAAATTATTTTGTTCTGCCTACAGTGTTAAAGAGGTAAAAAAAAAAAATAGCAATATTATACCACCAGTTTAGTGTAATTTCTATTCACATTTTCATATTCAGACTACTGAAACTAATTATATTTTTTAATGCAGATTTATTGGCCGAGTCACTCAGCATGAGTGACGTAGTAGATTTGATAAAATTAAAGTTAGCTTTAAACTTTGACACCAAATTTAATTTACTGTCATTTCTCGACGTAATTAAAGTTACTGTCATTTCTCGACAGTAACTTTGACTTATCAGTAGAGCAGCAATTTATTATACGTTTTCTTAAAATGTAATTTTGCCAAATTTGACTTTGACAGTCTAAATCAAAATAATATATCCCGTAATGGCTATCTAGCGGTATCAGTACCGGCTCATTCCTTTTACCATTCTGGCTTGTTTCGGCCAGTATCGTATCATACTGTAACGGATAATTTTCTATTTATTTTCAATTGATAATTTTGTCGATAATTCTATACAATTTGAGACTAAAATCAGTCCATTTTATGTTTAGTTATTTATTTTTTAAATTATGAGGTTTTATTTTATATATTTAATATAATTTTTGTTAAAAAATATTATTTAAAAAATGCATACTAATTTTAGCAAATAATCCGAAGTTGTACACAGATACTAGCATGTATTATATCAGTAATAAAAACGATACGTTCACCGGTACAAAATTGATAATTTTGGTGTAAATAGTTCATGAGTTATATATGTAATGGTAAAAGGAAAATGAAAGTAAAAGCCAGGTAAGTCTGGTATGGATCAAGACCGAACAACAAAATTAAATGGCTTAGGTCATAAGAGATGATGACAAGAAGATAATGGTCCCATCTATTTTTGTTATAAGAAGAGGCCCCATCTAATTGCAACTCATTAGATTCTAGCTCTAGTGGAGCTTAGAGATGGATTTGTGGGGTTCATCTCGAGTTTACTTTTGTAATTTTATTTGTTCATCTTGCAAAAGTTATTAAACAAGTTGATAGAAGAACGATAACGTGAAGTACTTTATTCAGTTCATCTCTTTTATTTGATTTGAAAATCTTTTTGAGATTTCTTGAAAAATAAGAACTAGTTAGCTCTGTCTAATCGGTGTCAGTCAAAAAGTAAAAGTATTTTGATGCTTAAGTCAGTCCGTGAAAGAGAAGAGTTTAATACTTTTAAGAGATAAGTGTGTGCACTGTGTTTTTTACACTTCAGTTATCTTGTATTGTCGGACTTACCTTGTGAAGCACGTTTACGATGACGTCAGAAATGATTGTCGCTATCATTGACGTCATGCATGATACTTCGAACGTCAGATAAACACCACTTGTTGGGGCCGGGCCACCTAGAAGACACGTGAAAGACATGTGTAGCCACATTGGGCGGGTCATCCTGGTCCACACGCTGCGGCTGTGAAGCAAGCTGGTTGTGCAAGACTGTGCGAACCATGTCGGTTTTTTAGCCCGGCCCATTGGGCTTACTTAGTCTCTGGATCTCACCCAGTTAATAGCCCAATTCACTATCGATTCGGCCCACTACATATAAGATATTCAATCAACGTGACTTTTTGCACAAATTTTTTATTCTGCAAATCTTGCAAGTTCGATGAATGATTCAAATTTCAAAGTGACCTTAAAATGGAATTGCAATGGTCTCAACTTCATGTGGTGAAGTTATGCTTTCACATAAGTTTGCAAAATACAGTGTTTTATTATTTTTAGAGTTTTTAGAATTATTTTATCTGAATTTTTTTAAAAATTTCGATTTATATTAGTATATTTTTTCGATTTATTTCGTTGAAACGAATAATTAATCCAAAAAATTTGACAAAAACTCATACAAAAATCACTAAAAAAATAATATTCACCCTAAATGTGTACGGAGAATTCTCAGTTGAAGCTTTCTTTTTAGCTTTCCTAGTTATTGTTTAGGTCAGCTTGTGTTCTACAGATTTTGGGTTGATCGCTCAATGTCATTTATAGGGAAGTATGGAATTTCTCTACGCACCCTTTTGTCTATTAATGAAGTTTTCTCTTTTGCCAAATAGTGTGTAAGGTGGTGTTATAAATTTTTTTTAGAGAGAGAATATTTTTGGAGGAAGGAAGAGAAATGGTATGAGAGAGAGTGAAGGTGACTGATGCATCATATTATGAGGTATATATATATATATATATGATGATTAAGGTGATGAATTTATGTAGAGTGAGAGGAGAGTTGATGAGAACAATAGGAAGAGCAGATGAAATATATATATATATAGTATATATTGGGTAGTTTTTGGCACCGTTAGACACGTATGTCAACACTTTTTTTTATTACAAATCTTTTTGGGTAGTTTTGAGATACCGTTCGACTAACAAATGAGCTGTTATTGCTGGATAAGATATTAGGTAGTTGTTATAATATCTCTCTTTATTATAAATTCATTTGAGAATGTTGAATTGACACCATGTGGAAAGTGTATGGTTTTAGTTGAAAAAATTAGAAAGATAGGGCTTGGGTTTGTTATTAGGCTAAAATCATAGGATTTTTTTTGTTTAATTCGAGACAAAGTTCCATATTGATTAACCGCATGAAATTTGATAATGCATGTTCGATTTCAAACTTGATATGTGACATGTAAGGATTAATAGTACCTAAAAGGTTTCGAAATTAGGACGTAACAAGGTGTTTTATGTACCATGCATATACACATATACACATACAAATTATAAAGTATATAGTTTGAGATAACCCATGTCAAAAGCAAAGATCTTTTTCCGACTGAAGCTTTGAATTCATGTGATATAGGAATGATATTTCAACAGCTAACTTTCAAAGAGGGGCCTACTTTGTCTCCAATATGGAAACACAAGTGACAAGCAATGCAATCACCATCACACACATAGCCACTCCCGCCATTATTATGATCAGCAACCCAACAAAGGCAAAGCTTAGAATTTAAAAGGCTGAGAGAGAGAGAGAGAGAGAGAGAGAGAGAGAGGAAAAAACCCATCAAGTTGCTTGGTAATCAAGTTGAGAAGAATGTATAAAGAAAAGCAGAAATTAGCAGGATAGAGTCAGAGTTCCCACTAAGATGACAGGAATTGCATGGACTCTTCATGGAATTGTTAGTGTTTTAGCTATGATATTGTTTTAAGTATTTTTCTTCTTCTTTGTGGGTTGTACACAGTTCCTTTAGAAGCTAAAAGGGGAGGCAATAATCATGCCAACTCTTCTACTTTTGAATTTTGACAATAGGCAAAGATTTATGCTATATGTGCATATTTTTTATAATGCAGCTTATGCACACTTCGAATAAATTTTGAAAGACTAATTCTATTGTCTACTAGCAAAAAAAGCGGATGGATGGGGGGTGAGGGACAATTAAAGTCAAAGCAAGGCTTGGTGTGGATTGGCTCCATAAGAGTTGATAACACCCATAAAAAATTTCAAACCTAAAACTTTAAGAGAAATCAAACTCTTAAGTTTCAAATCTTGACTGAAACCTGCCAGACCATATTTATGTGCAAATATTAGATGTAGAGACGTGTCCTTATTTGTGCACACACAATTTTTTATAACAAGGCAACCACTTGGACTAATATTTCCAATTCCAACTCCAAAGACTTTGTCTAAAGAGGTTACACCTTTTTCTATAACCTAGGAGGAAAAGACGCTATGTCTATATGGTAAATATTTTTTAATTGATTGTAATGCATTCAATTTAAAATAATAATAATTTGGTTCTTAACTTGAATTCTTTAAGTGATAAATGTCCAAATTAGTAACCTAAATAGTAATTCCAACTCAAATGATATAAAAAAAAACTAAAATGATCCCAATATCCTATTGTGGGGTGATATTTTAGGGGACTTTTTCACGAGTTTTGTCGGAGTTGTAAAAGGAATTGGTCAAAGTCTATTCCACCTGCTTCTTGATTTCATAGTCATAGCTGTGCAAAGGAACAATTCGTCAGAGACACTCTGGCTAATAGCTAAAATGCCTTCTGATGGTTAAATAAGTATCAGAACAAGAAATAGCTCGTAGAAGTTCTCCTGAGCGCAGAAGTGGCTAGAAATACCCTAAGGGTATGTTTGATTAGGAAGATAGGATTACATGGAATTGTAGTGAAGGAATTATTAGTCTAGAGACTAAATAGTTTTAGGACTATTAGCAAAATAGTCTCGCGTATTTTGTGTTTGTTTGTGCATGAGATTATATGATGGACAAGTCGTATCTAGTTAATTCCATGTTTGTTTTATAGACTTATGGACAAGGATTGATAAGGATTAATGTTTGAATTAACTATCTTGTCCCTATTGTAATGTTTTACCACAACTAAGTGTAGCTTCTTTTTCTATATATTGTTTTATGTCTTGCACTCATTAATTCCAAAAACAAAAAATGATAAGGATAAACAGGAAATTAAAACTCGACTGAACTCCTGTTCGTTCAATTTTTAACTTTTTCTTGCTTCTTCACAAAATATTCAGAAGAAAATACGTTCGGTTTCACTAATGAAGGAAATAAAAGTTTGATTTTTGTATAGACTCTCGTTATAAGGGTCAAAAAATAGAAAATATTATTTTTCAACAGAAAACATAAATCTACCATCAGAATAGATCGATAGAGAATAAAAAATTTGAAAAAATAATTAAGATTAGGGGTGTAATTGGTCTGATTTCGTTCAGTTAGGAGGATAAACTGGAACCAAACCGAATTATTCGAAAATTTCGGTTTAGGATTTTTCAAATCAAAATCGAAATCGAAACCGAACCGAACTATTTTGATTTAGTCCGGTTTGATTTTTTCGATTTTCGTCCGGTCCGGTTGTATCAAGTTAAATATTAAAAAATAGAATTTTTTTATTAAAAAATAATTATTTGAGCTATCAAAGAGTTAAACTCAATATAAAAATTACATATTAAAGAAAATTAAGAGAATACAAATTAAAAAAAATAAATAACCAAAAAATATACGTGACAAAACAAATACAACTTACAAACAAGATAAATTATAAATTAAAAAATTGATGTTTTTTTATTCCGGTTCGGTTTGATATTTATAATTAGAAAATCAAAACTGAACAAATTTTTTTTTTTTTTTACAAAAAATCAAACGAGACGTATCGAGCTAAAAATCAGATCAAATCGCTAGTTCGGTTTGATTTGTCTGTTTAGTTCGATTTGCCAGTTTAAACTTACACCCCTAGTTAGAGTTTGGTCTGATGCAGCACAGAAGATTCAAAAATGTGGAAAAGAAAAAAAGAAAAGATGATATACTTGCTCCGACGATCGCCCAACGAGCTTCTCTCAGTTAAGGTTTGGTCTGGTATGACTTCTCTTGCACAGAGGAGGAACGATAAGGGTTTACTTTTTCTCCTTCTACAAAGTTATATATCATCTTTTTAGAAGATGTGAGGATATTTAGATAAACTTTTAATTAGTCCAAATCCCACTATAATTCTGGGATTATTAATCCCACATCTCCCAGGATTGAATTGTCTCCCCTCAGAAGGATATTTAGTCTGGTTGGGACTAATAGTCAAGGAATAAAAATACACACAAAGAGTGAAGGGATTATTAGTCTAATCCCTCTAATCAAACAAGCCCTAATTGATAAACTTGGTGCAATTATTTCAAGATGATCGATTTATTTTTCATTGGCTTTTGTCATTATTTATAGGGATTGATTAAGTGTTTTGCTATACATACTCAAGTGCATTTTCTGTGCAAGCCATTTCTAATCGTGAGTTGATTTAACATATCATAGATCAAATCAGCGTGATTGGGTTGGCTCATTGGGCCGACCATGATTGAGTCTGATCATGGGTCGACTATGAGAGATTGACTCCAAAGTAAGCCTGCTAATGCTTATACAGAGCTAGTGCCCTGTGATTTTGCTCTTGGTCGGGTTGGTTAAGCAGACTCAAAAATCTAATTTGTCGACTTGAATTTACTTAGCTCCCACGACTACCTTTTATCTAAATTTTTAATTAGTTCAATTAGGTCAAACTAATGAAAAATATCCATCCAAAATTTACCTAACTTTCTTTTGGATGCTTCTTTTAATTTTAGTCAATCGTAATGGAAAAAAAAAAAAAACCAAAACAATCTTGACGTGGGTGCTTCTTTTCCCCTTCTATTTTACAAGGACTAATTAAAAGGCAAACTCGTGAAGGGCACGATGGAGCTGACCTCATGGTACTTGATCCAAAAATAATATCACTACTATTTCCAACGCGTTCAGTTTTGTTCATTCTTAATTATAAGATTACTTTGAGATTTTATTTCGATGATCAAAATTGTCTATTTTATTAAGATTAATTTTTTAGGATTCCATAAAAATTCAGTCAAATCAGATATCGATAAGTGCTCGATCTATAAATCTAATTTTTTAGTTTGAAAAATTAATAGGCTTGAAGGTTAAAAAAAAAAAATTTTTTAGGTCAAACACCTGTCGATGTTCGGTTGATTTGAATTTTTTGTGAAATTCTAAAGAATTAATTAATATCAAATAAATGATTTCAATTATCAAAATAAAATCTGGAATTGATCCTGCATGATAGAGGATAAATAAAATTTGTTTCACCCACAAATGAACAAAACTTGACTCATATTATAATCCCATAAAGAGGATCAGTAGATATGTGTATATGTAATAGTAATGTTCAGGTTTGGGATAGGTTTACTTATCCTATTATCGATTCTTAAACATGTAATCACTTTCTAATCCGAAGTGGTGTTGGCCCCATTACCCCCACTAAAAAAATTAGACATGGTACAAATTAATGTTTGATGCAGTTGAACACGGTTCGACTAAAAAAATGAATTCGTATGGTTGATCGGACCAAAATATTTATCTGTCAACGGTTCAACTAGTCGAATCTATTTGAGTTTTAAAACAATAATACAAATATCTGAGCGTTCTATTCTCTTCTTAAGTTAATAAGTACATTACAAATAATGCTATTATGTATTAATTTTAACATTTATGAAAAGTTGTCGGAGTCAATTGCAAAACAAAATTATATTTACTAATATATTTATCATATAATTAAGTAAATAGAAAAATTAAGTCGAGTAGTGTATGGTTCACTGATTAAAAAATCTACGAAATCTGTTTATGAATAAGATTGTAGAATTATGATAATTACAGTTGAGGCAGGTTGGAATGAATAATGAGGGTAAGTTCATTCTAAAATCTAATCCAAACCCGAATAATAATTCGAAAAACCGCCCTAATTGAGGCGAGTTCCGAGTGTGTGGGACGGAGTAGATAACTATCTCTAACATAAAGTTTGGAAATTAGAGTCCCTTTGTGTATCCTTTTATTATTTCTTGATAACTTATTTTTCGCATTTAAAACTGGATAGGTTAAGTGAAAAATATTAAGTTGGTTTAATAACGAGACTTTGAGAAATTTAATATATTAAGCCTTTAGAAAAATAGATAATAAATAATTAAATAGTTATCCTTCTACTTAATTAAAAAAAACTGAACACATTAAAAATGGTTTTAAAAAACAAAAGTCTATTTATCATATTACCAACCACCATCACCATACTACTGACCATACTGCTGACCACCGGTACAAACATTACCGATATCGGCACCCACCACCACGCTAACCGCAATTGCCACTAACCACCTACCACTACAGTGTTGACTACCGCCACTAGC
Organism: Arbutus unedo; assembly: GCA_014822125.1. Taxonomy (NCBI): domain Eukaryota; kingdom Viridiplantae; phylum Streptophyta; class Magnoliopsida; order Ericales; family Ericaceae; genus Arbutus; species Arbutus unedo. The sequence goes on along the minus strand of JABCMJ010026651.1, from coordinate 16,183 downwards.
TATCGCATTGCTAACCACCACCGTCACTAACCACCGCCGCCACCCGCCATCGTTACACTGTCGACCACTGGCACTAATCGCCACCGCCACCACACTACCGACTACTAGCACTAACCACCACTGCCATCACACTACTTACCATTGCCAGTAACCACCACCAACTAGTAACCATCACTGTCATCCGCCACCACCACAGTGTTGACCATCGCCACTAACCATCACACTGTTGACTACTATTGTCATGAACCACCACCTGCCACCACCACATTGTCAATCATTGGCACTACCCACCATTGTCACAACACTAACCACCCTTGCCACTAACCAACACCGTCACCCGCCACCACCACACTGCCGACCACCACCACTAACCACCTTTGCCACTAACGACCACCGCCACTAATCGCTATCGCCATCCGCTGCCACTATACCAACCACCACTCCACCACCTCCAACCACCATCACCAGGCCTACAATATCAGGTGGGGCTTAGTGTGTTGCAAGACCTATTGCTTAATTTTTAGTTTTAAGTTTTAAGTTTTAAGTTTTCAACTTTTAGTTTGATCAAATAACACCTATGTCAGGGGAGGAACTACATAGAGACTTCCGGGCGGCGGTAAGAAAATTTAGGACTTAGGTATAAATTTTGAAAATTATAAAAAAATTATATTTCAATTCTGTCAAATTACATTCGGTCTCTTTCTTTTTCCAAATAAAAGTCTCGGTCCCTCCAAACGTAGAGAGTCCTGGTTTTGTCCTTGGTCTATGTACACAACTTTTGTGCACAAATATATTCAGAATCATCCAATATTTCTTCTAACTCGAGCTCCGCCTCGCTGGTGTTCTCTAGACAAACTTCGCACTCGACCCCCTTGTCACTTAAAGAGAGAAGCCAATGAAACAAGTCTAAAGGACAAAGAGTGATCTTTCATTATTTTATGGATTTTATGTGCATCGAACAATTACAAATATATTTATATCTGAATTTATGCATGAGAGTTTATTTTTACAATTTTTTTGTTTTCTTTTTCAATCATGCTTATCAACATCTCAATAGATAGATTCACATGTACCAACCTCAAGAATTATTTTTCTCCTCTTGAAGGGGTTAGTACACGTAGTAGATGCTCTCTCTCTCTCTCTCTCTCTCTCTCTCTCTCATGATATGCAAACCACCACTGCATAAAAAATTGCTTGCAACGCGGAATTGAAAATGGGTAACCTCCTACTCTAATTAAAGGAAGGTGGGCATCTTTGTCATAGGGAGAGTAAATCAAGAAACCTCCTGTCATTTTCTTCAGCCGTTTATTTGACCCTCCACTTTAAAATAATAATCATGATAGATTTATATTCTTTTATTAATTTGGTTATTTTTTTATTCCATTCATTTATAACCTTTGTGGTTGCTTTCTTCTTATCAAACAAAATCATTCCGCATCTGACGCTCACTAAAATACACAATCACTTTGGGCATACGTGTTGACAAAACAGTTCAACTTATAATGTTCGTTTTTTTAAATCCATTTTCGGTATTACATTTAGAAATTGGAGAGGCTGCTGTGCACACAGCAATCCGCATTTGACGTTAAAATAATATCGTTTTAATGCGTAAAATACTGATTGAAAAAGATTTAATTTTAACGTGCAGTTATAGTCCTTATTTTTATGCCATATGTCGTGTGACAGAGGTTTTGCTTTGCTCGACCTTTAGGGGAGTGGGAAGATAGAAATATACGGGTAATTGCTCAACAAAAAGGGTAAACCACTAAGAAGTTACTTTTTGCCTAAAAACTTTCTTTTTAAAGAGTGCTTGCGTAGATCTACTAGACTACAAATAACATTTGGAACTTTTTTCAACCGTCAAGCCCTTCTTCATCCACAAAAATGGACTCTTTCGTTCTTGGCTAGCCGGTCTAGTTCTAGCAAACGAGATTAGCAACCTTTTTTTTTATTAAGATCTCGGAATATATCTTAATTTCCTACAAAATATTTACTCTTTTTTTAAGAGAAAAGTACCGAATCTTAAAAAAATACATGACCAGATTGAAAGCAGCATCTGCCATTAGTATACAGTTTCTACCATAAATGATGACCAAAAAATATAAAAACAATAACCCTTACTTTTCTTTGCAAGTGCCACAAAACCCACTACCCATATCCATCACTTTTGTTGCACATATTGTGCAAGTTGTGAATATTCTCCAGTATGATCCGATTTGTCTCCGTAGTTCAAGTTATTTCTGTAGCCTGCACAGGGAAGAATCAGTTAGTGTCACCTAGGCTGTTTCCAGTCGGAAGGTACTCCGATGCTTAAGTTAGAACGTGTAAAATAAAAGCACAATGGTAATTGTACTTGTAATTGATTGCGTACTTGATCTTACTTTAAATTCTCATATTTATAAGCCATAAAGTGCTTTAACATGGTAAGTGAATAACACGGGATCTTTTTTCAATTTGTGCACTGTCAAATCTAGCTATTTCCTTGTAGCATAAGGGTTTCCTAAATAGGAACATTTTCAAAACCTTGAGTTTTCCTATTCAAATGCCCTTCTAATTCCAGAAGGTTTGTAACCGCTTGACTGAGTGGCGGGTCGGTCAACTCGGCATGGAGACAACCCATGCACCGAGCCCCCAATCTCATGTCAGCAGTTTCTCGGCCCGTTTGACAATATAATCGTGGCGACTATCCCTGTCGTCGACACTGCCCAGCTATTTGGTCCATCTTCTCGGCAACGGGTCAGTCCACAATTTGGCCTACCACACACCATTATCAACTAGTATTTTATGGAGAATGTTAATCACCACTAACTTAACAGTGAATAATGTATAAAAGATACATCGACATCCGTAAAATGAGTATTGATATTCGTGTTTGTTTGACATTATGGCCCCATTTGATAAACTTGTAAGGACAGGAGATGGAATAAATAATTTCATGGGCATGGATTGTGAGTGTTTGTTTTGCAAAAAAAGATGGGATAAGCAAGCCCATGAGGTAGCCAAGCCTCTCATTAGGGTGTATTAGCAATACTGAGTGGAACATGGTATTAGCAAGGTTGTCTTTGTTTTGTTGTGAATAATTACCAATTGACCTTCCATGGATTGTGGAAATTTCAAACCGAAAAATAAGTAAGTGATATTCAAAGGGTACATGGATGGAGTACCAAAGGAGACAGACATGGAAGTGAAAATGGAGAATAGAATTTAGCTCAAGGTTATTAAAGGGTATAAGGGATGGATTCTGCAGGGTTAAGAACAATGAACTCTAGTTAGACAAAGAAAAAGATGAAGAAGTGGAAAGGGTGAATGAGAAGGCAAACATCAAGAGAAAGAGAATGTCAGCTTTCTCTAACCTTGAAATGGGCCTAGGAAGGTAGGTGGAGGACAAGATCTACAGAATAGACTAGAAAGAGGCTAGGAGAATATCTCTCTCAAGCTTAAAGGAAGCCTTTATCTGTAGGATACTCTTATGCCCAATCAGTCAATCAATAAATTAACTAATTGATTTGACATAAGGGGGTCAAGTATATATAAGCACACTAGACCCATGCTCTGATGCCAAGTGTCCGTATGTATGCTTGACACGTTTTCCTTTTTTTCAAATGTTTGACCGCGATGACCCTGCCCCTACTATGACTCGCGGTGACAGTAGGTCCCATGGCGACCCCTCCTCCATTGAAGCCACCGATCCACTAGTCCCTTTTCTTTCCCGTGAGTAGGACCGAGAGACCATTGGCTCGGTCTCTCCTCAACCGTGGATGTCCTATCCTTACGGTCCATTCACCCGAGCCCTGCCATCACGGCTCGGGCGGGCACGTGTCAGGATCGATATTTCGGACCTCAGGATGCGCTCTAATCGCGTTCTTATCCTCTGACTTCACTATAGTCGTAACCTCAGGTTCAATCGCCATCATGTCTAATTCTCCATTGTCGCGTGATCTTCGCAGGTCTTGGATTTATATATCCAGCATGGGGGGGGGGGGGGGGGGGGGGGTCGTACTTGGCTACCGTCGACCTTGAGGCTCGACACTTGGCGACGTTAGAATTGGAGTGCACCGACGGGGTCTGTGAGCGTGGTGGCCACGATGCGACCCCCTCCCTTCTCTCTCTCTCTCTCTCTCTCTCTCCTTCTCCTCCTCTTCCCCTCCCTCGTGTCACCCCCTCCCTTGCAGCCCTTCCCTCCCCCGTGCCACCCCCTCCCTCGCGGTCCTCCCCCCGCGGCCACCCTCTCTCATCCTCTCCACTACGGCACTGCCACTGGGGGCCCTCCCTACCCATGTGGGGTTCAAACCCCTTGGGGATTGCGGCCTTGCCACCGGCCAACCTGCAGCTAGGCCGCTGGGCTTGGCTCCTTCCTCCTGCTCTGCGGCTTAGTGGCTGGAGCTAACCATTTTTATGGCGGGGTCCGCGGCCATGACTCCCGCGACCCAGTGGTCTTCCCTCCACTACGGTTTGGGATTTTTTTTCTCGTGTTCCGCGACATCGACTCTAGAAAAAATAATATTTTTTCTATGGCACAGAACTTTGAAAATATCATTTGTGGCGTAGTCCGGTGTGAGACCCCATCCCCCGGGTTGGCTAAGGCTAGCTTTTGTGGCTGGGGTCCATGGATTGGTTGCTGCGGCCCCGCCCCTTTGACCCTCCCGTGCTCGGGTTTCAGGTTTCAATTGACGAACCTTCGTGGCTTTAAGTTCGGCTCGGAATTCGGTTCACAAAATCAGCGGGGCCTTGTCTCACCCTGTGGACTTGGTTCGCGAAGGTTCGGGACCTTAGTTCGGCCTACGGACTTCGTGCGGCCTGTTTTTGACCTCTCAACCTATATTTTTTGGACTCGGGCCTTGTGGGCCTAATGTCTCGAGTATGGCCTACAAAGGGTCAGCTGCATTATTGGTAAAGAATCTCTATCTCTCTAGATTTAATTCTTCTAATGAGATATTTTTTTTTAATTTTTAACTAAGACCATGATGAGGAATATGAACACGACCTATTCATACTTGATCCCTGAGAAATAGAAATTTTCTATATGATTCCTATTCATTTAGATTTCAGGATTTGTGTAGCATGCTTATTTGTTATTTGAATGTTTATGTTGTTGAGGGCAAATTTAGAAAATAAGTAATTTAATCCCGTCCCCCCTTAATAAACAAACACCAACTATGCATTGTTAATCATATTCCAAGTATAAACAAATATACAACACTGGTTTTAATAATCTCTTGGTATTACGATTCTTATCATAATTTTATTATCTTACGAATCCCAACCTACGCAAAAGTTTAACAAACGAGACCTCTATATATATTATCCAATGTCTAGTAGCCGATAGTTAACAAGACCCTTATCTTATTTAATCTATTTTTTTTAAATTACTACTATATCCTTAATCATGGGCATAGAGTGGGTTATAAGCAAACACACTACCTCATCCATTGCATGACAGGTGTCACAACATCAAGGCTCCAACTGGACCATTGAGTCCCGTACAAGTGATGGCATCTTGTATAGTTGTTCTTGTTGCAATAATAGCTAGCAGGGGCGTAGGGTGAAATTATGATGGAGTAGAAAAAAAACCTACACAATTTGGACTAGAGAAAATAAAGATGGAAAAAGACAGAGTTGTTAGGAATTGGGGCATCTTTACAATTTAATAAAAGTTAGTGGAAATAAATAAAGTAATCAAACTTCGAAATTCTTTACACCACATTTTATTCCATGTTAAAGAAAGAAATAGGTGGCAGCCTCGATATAGCATTTATCTGATTTGAAGGTCCGTCGAAAGTGTTGTTAAGAACGACAACAATCAGACAATGTTTAGATACAGTTAAAATATTCTGACGACAGATGAAAAATCCTACACAATTTGGGGAATAAAGATTTTTGGTCAAAATCCGTCACAGTAAAAAAGAGGTAGATCTTTGGACTAGGGGCATAAAGATGGAAAAAGAGAGAGTTGTTAGGAATTTGGGACCCCTTTACAATTTAAGAAAAGTTATGTGGAAATAAATAAAGTGATCAAAATTCGAAATTCTTTACACCACATCTTATCTCTTATTAAAGAAGAAAATAGGTGGCGACATTGTGATATAGTAGTTATCTGATTTGAAAATCCGTCGGAAGATTCTTCAAGACATATGGCAATCAGACAAAATTTAGATACGAAAAGAGTGATTAAAAGCAATTAAATCGTAGAAAGTTCGAAGAACAAGAAGGAAAATAGGAACGAGTATAGCTCAGATAGAAGAATGAATGACCAACCACTTAGTTAGATTTATTATCTTACTTTCCTTGTCTTTGTAGGAGTAAATACAATTAGCATAGAAGTAAAATTCGAAATTCTTTACACTATATTTTATTCGTGTAGATGACAGTCTCGTGATATAGCAGTTATCGATTTTGAAAGTTCGTCAAAAGAGTCTTCAAGAATGACGACAATTAGACAGAGTTTAAATACGGAAGGAACGATTTAAATCAATTGCATCTTAGAAGGTTCAAACGGTTTCTCTCTTTCAAAATTTAAGCAAGACAAAAAATTAATTCCTTAGTATAAATATGAAGAAGCTTAAATAGAAGAATGGACGATCAACTACTTAGTTAAATTTATTATCTTTTCCTTGTGTTCTCAGGTGTAAATGTAATTTAGTGGAGAAGTAATAATAGAATATCTGTTATTTTTTAAATTTGTAATTATTAATGCACTTTCAAAGAAGTCTTGTGAGTGAATATTTATTGGATTTTTTAAAGAAGCTTGGAGATTTTAAAAACCATTATAAAATTCATCAAATATTTGAAAAATAAAACATGTATAATATAATAGTAATTATTCCAATCTTTAAAAAATAAGAAGTTTTTTACGAAGGTTCTAAAGCTTTTTATTGCCAAAGCTACTCATATAATAGTTATATCGTGTCATTGATATAACAGATGTCGTTTTTAGTCTATATCAAAGTTGTTAATCCCGTCCCGTACTGGTCGGTACATCTCGTACCGGCCTCGTAAGGATACCGGACGATTAGAGTACCGTTCCGACAATTATTTCGGCCTGTTCTGGGCTGTTCTAGCCTGTTCTGGACAATACCAGCCGGTACCGTACCATACTAATCTGTATTTAAAAAAATAAAAAATTAATTAATATTTTTTTGAGATAATTAGATATAATTTGAGGCTAAAATCATATTTTTTTATATTTGGTGATTTAATTTTAAATTGTGATGCTTTATTTTTATGTTTAGTATGATTTTTTGTTAAAATATATTATTTAAAATATGTATATTAATTTTAGCGATAAATTTGAAACGGTAAGTCGATACACAGTGGTATCGATACGTACAGTACCTATACATACTGTACCAACAACAAAATCAATACGCTCGCCAGTAAAAGATTGATAACTTTAGTCTATATCATTAGATGATATAGAATAAAAATCATCACAAAAGTCATCAAATTATTCACATTTTTTTTCTCCCTTTTGGTTACTTATGGAGAAAAAAACTTACTTACCAAAATAGGGTTTTACCAAATAAATAGGCAATGAGTTATCTTGGTAGTACGGTGCTTTTATGCACGGACATATTACCCAGAAGAAGATTATATTTGTCGATCTAAATAATTGTGCTTTGATTGCAACAGAACGAGGATAAATTTTAGACCCGAATAGTTCAAGACTAGATCTAAACCAACAAGGATTAAAAGTTTTAGTCAATTTGACTAATAACGAGGAGTTAACAATTGAATTAAACTCTAACGGTAAAAAATAAAGTTTGGAGAATCAAGATAAGACTTTTCTAGATTTAGGTTAATTGTTAAAAAATTAAATCCGTCTCCGATGACAAATTTAAATGGGTAAAGACTAAACTAAATGAAAAAGAGCCTTTATAAAAGAACTCATAAGGGTATAAATACGCTCTAATTTATGATTACACACAGTAGATTTAAGAACTAGATGATTGAGTACTTACTTAATCAGAGTCTTTTTTTACCGACTACATGGATGAATTCATGAAGATATATTTTTTTACAGATTGAATTTTTGGAGAGATAGAGAGAGTTTGTGTGTTGAGGCAAAGGATGAGAAACTAAATTCACGTAAAGAAATTTTTACCCTCTCATAATTGGCAAAGTAAAAATTATTATAAAGCATTACACACATAAGATTTGTTTGTAAGTTGACTTGGAAGAAGACAAATAAAATATCAACAGAAAAATGAGTGAATTTTATCCTTTATGAAATTATGTTTTACCACTTTAATTGATATGTGCTCTTCCCCAGTCTAAATATCTGAATTCCTCACTTATATGAACAGTAATTTCAGCTACACAGTCCAAAACTGGAGAGAGAGGGAGAGGAGAGAGAGAGAGTGTACAGTTCCTGAAACAGTAGTCTTTGGGATATCAATAACTTTTGTCACATTCCTTGCCAAAACAGTGAAACCCATGAAAGTCTAAAGCATTTTTCTTTTCGATTTTGATAATTGTGAGGTCACCTTCATCAATCAAAGAGGACAACCCTTATTTTATTTTATTTTAATTATTTCAACACAGAGACACACACAGAGCTGTTCATGGATCCCAAGGGCTCAAAGCAGGGGATGCCTGATTTCTTGAGCCTTCCACAACCCAACCTGAACCCCAACATGGGCGAGACCAACAAACCAGCAGAAATCAAGGATTTCCAGATTGTGATTGCAGAGAAAGAAGATTCAGCAGCTAAGAAACAGTTAGCCCCAAAAAGAAGCTCAAACAAAGACAGGCACACAAAAGTCGAAGGTAGAGGGAGGAGGATAAGGATGCCGGCGCTCTGCGCCGCCAGAATTTTCCAGTTGACCAGAGAATTGGGCAACAAATCCGATGGCGAAACTATCCAGTGGCTGTTACAGCAGGCGGAGCCGTCTATAATCGCCGCTACCGGGACAGGGACGATTCCGGCATCTGCTCTGGCGGCCGCTGGTGGCTCAGTTTCGCAACAGGGTGCCTCCGTTTCGGCTGGTTTACAACAGAGAATTGAGGAATTTGGCGGGCAAATTGGGGGTGGTGGTGGTAGGGCCCTTTGGCCGAATTTGGGGAGACCAACACCTATGGTCACGGCGGCGGCGGCGGGGGGGATATGGCCCAGTAGTTTTGGGTTTCAGTCATCGTCATCTGGTCCATCTGCACCTAATTTGGGAAGTGAAGGGTCAAATTACTTGCAGAAAATTGGGTTTCCTGGGTTTGACTTGCCACAAACTAATATGGGTCCAATGAGTTTCACTTCAATTTTAGGTGGAAGTAGCAATCATCAAGTACCTGGATTGGAGCTGGGTTTATCACAAGATGGTCATATTGGGGTTCTGAACCCTCAAGCTTTGAACCAGATTTATCAGCAGATGGGGCAGGCTAGAATGCAACAGCAGCATCATCATAATCAGAACCAACATAATCAGCAACCATCTTCAAAGGATGATTCTCAAGGGTCTGGACAGTAGATTTGCAGATGATATATACGTATAGCATACTCAATTTAGCAGTTTTGAAAAATTGTTTCCTTTTGGGGGGTTGATGGTTTTCTGTATTGTATAATTGCTAAAGTGAGAGAGAAGACATAGAGCTGAGAATTCAAATTGGACTGGATTTGGTTTGCTCCATCTTTTTCCTCTTCACAGCTCCATCCCAGTATCCAACTGCAGGTGCTCATGGGTCTTCTCTTTTTCATTAAACCACAAACCTATACACATATATGTATGTATGTATGTATATATACTTGTGTGCGTGTGTGTGTATTTTGGGTTTTTATGGAGCTTTTACATATTATTGCAGCAATTGTAACGTTGGTTGTGGTATGGAATGTGCAGGTGGAACTGTGCATGGGGACCAAAGAGCTTGTGTTTGGGCTTAACTTCTTGTTTGTCTGTCGAAGGTGTGTTGATAATAGTGTAAGGTATTTTCTGAAGATTTTGTTCTATTTAGATCTTGATGGCTTGCTGAGCAGATTTGTTTGTGAACATAAATAGAGTTTCATAGTCATATTAATGCAGTTTCTCTCAGTTTTAGAGAGGATTTTTGGCCATAAATACACACGATATTATCCTCTTTTGCGAACCATGTGTGGCGCACACCAAAGTGTGTTGCGCGTCAGAATGTCACTGTTTTGACCACCAAATACTGCCCAACCGTTTGGACAACTTTTGGTGGCCAAAACGGTGCCGTTTTGGCATACATCACCCCATGTCCGCGTCTCCGACAATACCTTCTAATTAACACTTCAAAGTATCTTGTTTTCTTTCTTTTTAGTTGGATTTTGGTTAGACCATCTTAATATATAGTTTGTTGAATCAATCATCCATTATCTTTTTGTCCTTTTTCATTAATCCAGCCTCTCTCTTTTTTCCTCCATTTAACTCGACCTTGAACCATATTCGGGGCATTAGTGCGGTGACTGTAGTGCGGGCAAAACGACGTAGTTTTCCATGCACTGCCCTCTAAACTACGTCGTTTTGATCTATGCATTTTGGTAACAACTCACATGGTAAGTCAAAACGACGTAATTTCGAGGACAAAACTAACAAAACTTCTTCGCTTTATCTGCACTATAGGGGCTGAACTACAGCCCCAAATCCTCTTCAACCTGCCTTTCTCTTCCTGAACTGGAAAAACCCTGTCTTTATTTCTCTGTTAAGACCAGAAGTAGTAGGGATAACCTGGTAAAAAGCAGCATCTTGGATTTTGTATCACTCAGGGAATTAAATTTCTAAGCTTTTTTCTTCTAGGATTCTGATATATAATGAAAGCCAGTTGGATTCTTTCCTTTTTCTTTTCCCTTTTTTCTGTCGATCTTTTGCCAGAGTCTTGTAGTTTTGGGGGGAAAACTATTGTCATAAGCTGTTGTAATCAAGAAACTTTGCAATCATTGGAGCCTATCCTTCCTAGCTAGTTTTTGACACCATCCATGCTACATCGACTTTTCTAAATGTTCTAAGTACATGTGTCGGATACGCGGGACTTTTATAATGTGTGAATATATTTCCGATATGGGTAGTAGAACACATTCACGACAACATATACACTTTCATTCAAGTTTATCACAACTATGCATAGACTCGTATACCAAATCAAGTTTCATCACATAACTATGCACAAAACTCCAACAACATGCATGAAAAACTCTCTACTACAACCTACAACCTACAGCCTACAACCCTATTTTGCCCTCAAATTAACACCATTCTATGATGATATACGAACATTTTGTCATGTTAGAGGAAACCATGCTTGGATATGTACATGCACCCGACACCTGGACCGAGCCCATGTAACATAGGTCACCATTTATATTGATGAAACTACTACCTTTTGATGGTATGTCAGTCTTTGTCTTTTCAGAGATGCTTTATGGCCAACGTTGAAATTTATCGAACTTTTCCTTTTGGACCTGTGGGAAATCTGCCATGTCGATCCATTGCCGTGTCAATATGCTGTGAAAAATGTTACTCTCATGATCTTGAATGCCAAACTTGACAAATTTGCTGCTATGGACATCATTTTCAGCATTTTGAAAAGTTATATCAGAATACATGGTTCCTCTTCTTTTGCATGTAGACTTACTGTAGCAATCACTTTCATTCTAGTGTTATTTCACAGTCAGACATAATCACATGATTTCAACCCCTTCTGGACATTTCGTGACTCTTTATTCCAAAGTTTCATTTTCCAGTCACATTGCTGAAATGGACGGTTGGTTTTCCTAAATCATCGGTAGTTATATCAACATCAAAATGCGTACAAATTCTTTACTTTTTCTTCCATTCTCCTGTGCCAGATAAGTCCAAAGAAGTAGGAATTGGAACTTTTTTGATGCCATAATCACGGGGAATTGCTGCTTTTTTGTTGTTCATATCCAGCTTGGTTCCCATCTTCTCATGTTTTTTTGAACATTCTATGATCATAGACACTATAAGTCTTTCAGTTCAGAAATGGGTATTGATCTACTTGATTCGCAATCTCGACCAAAATGACAATCTTCGTTTATTTATAGAGAATTTTATTCTCATTTCACGAATGAGTAATTTAGACGGTTGTTCCGCCACCCTTTCGCAAAAGGGTGGAGATTTAGACCGACGAAGAATGTAGGAATTCCCCTTAATTGGCCGGCAGGCTAAAATAGCTTGCTCAAGAGCCTCTTGGGGGTTGGGGAATTTTATTATATCCCAAGATACTAAAAGCAAGGCATCGTATCCCGGAACTTCTACTAATGCATAGTAAAGTGTGTTCATTTTTTGAGTATAAGCCTATGCCATCAATTATACTCCCACAGCAGTATTCTTACCATAAATCACCAAATTTTTTGCTCTACGGAGATGCAAATTTTTTTTGCCTGGAGTGCAGGAAGCATTGACACAGACTGGTTGGGATGCTTCTATGTTTGTTTATCATATACAGAGGTTTCGAAATCACTCGTGTGAAAGTGAATTTAGTTCACATCATTGATATCCGATTACCCTAAATTTGTATATAAAATATCTGAATATATTCTTTTAGTGTATCTCTCTCAATTTTATGGAACTTCAAATAGTAAGGTGTGCAATCCACTTGCATGTAGAGCTTTCTAATGTATTTTGTTAGTTGGCTTTATTTAAAGGGTAATTTACATAAAACTCTCTTTATCTATTACTCGATTTCATTTAATCCCTTTCATCTTCTAATTGTTTCAATACGTCTCTTGATTTTTTCAAATGTAACGATCGATCCCTTTTAGATTGACGCACATGACTATTTATTGTATTCTTCTCTATTTGCGTTAATCCAAAAGGGTTCGAATATCGTTACATTTGGAAAGATCAGATGGTGTATTGGGACAATCACAAGATGAAGGGGGTTAAGTGAAATTGAGTGATAGATGAAGGAGTTTTTATGTAAATTACCCTTATTTAAATAATTTGTCACGTTTTAAAACGTTAGCAGTAGCGTTACGGTTAAGAGTTACTATGCATAAAATTGAAGAAAAAACTCAAAAAGAACTCATTTCACTAGGTCAAGGGCAACGAACAAGCTTTCCAAAAAAAGTAGAGAAACATACTAAGATTGCAATCCACATAATGTCCCTCGAATTAAAAATCTTGGCTCCGCCCGGCTTTAAGACTACTAAATAATTCAAGAAAATAGTAAATGTTTTGTTCAGGAATGAGAGAGTAGTATAAATTCAATTGCTTTTGTGGTATCATATGTGCATTTTATTGGCAAAAGAAGTAGAAAATGGACAGAGACTCTGAAGCTACCAACCGCAAGATGATGCAACAGGACATATGGATACAAGTTACAAGTTTGGCATTGTCCAATTGGGGGCATGACATGGTGAGCTCATTAGTTTGGGCTTCGAGACTCATCTGTTGGGTGTAAATTAGGGAATGGTGTCATTATCCACGTGAGGGAGATGGGTTGGGATTTAAATGTTCCTGTCTAAACAAACAAAAAGTCCAGGGATGCTTTTCTGATTCGGATACAGATGTGTTTAAAATTATTAAATAGACGTGGACCTTTTAAAATATTATAGAGATTCTATGTGCATCTAACGTTTTTGAACATATCTGTATTTGAATGTGTGTACAAAGGTTGTGCTCTTAGCTTTACTTCTAAACAAATGCATCATGCAAGTATTATTAGTAGGGAAATAAGCCTAAACTGGAAAACTGAACCAAATTGGTGGTTTGGTTTTGTTCGGTTTTTGAGCTCGATCGATTCGGTTTGATTTTTTGGAGAGAAGTTCGGTTCAGTTTCAGTTTTCTAGTTCTAAACACCGGACCGAATCGAACTGGACCAGAATAAAAAATATTGATTTTTTTGTTATATTTTGTATTTTTTGGTAATTTTTATTTTTTTAAATCTGTATTTTGTTAGTTTTTTTTAATATATATTTTTTTACGTTGGGTTTAATTCTTTAATAGTTCAAATGATTATTCTTTAATCAAATTTTTTTGTTTTTTTAACACTTGGCTTGATACAGCTAAACTGAAAATCGGACCGAACCAGACCAAAACTAAAGAAATCAAATCGAAACAAATCAAAATAATTCGGTTCGGTTTTGATTTAAAAAATTCTAAACCAAAATTTTCGGTTTGGTCCGAGTTTCTTATGCAAATCGAACTAAATCAGATCGGTTGCACCCCTAATTATTACATCACCATCTGATATCCTTTGTCCTATCCAAGCCTCTTTAGGACCCGATTGGATGCCGCTTTAATTTTTAGTGTGTTAAATAGCCAGAGTGTATTAAATAAGGCGGGCTAGCCCACATTGGTGTGATGCTATGGAGAGTGTGTTAAATAACTCAGTGATTGGGTGAATGATTATTTTAGATGTGTTAGACAAGAAAAAGATGTATTAAACTATCAAAAGACATTTTTGTCCTTCTTCATGAATTTAATGTATTATTTCAAAAATTATATACATGTATATATATACTTATATGATTTTATATATACTTATATATGTGTGTATACATATACATATATATATATACTTATATATATGTATGTATTAGATAAGTGTGTGTGTATATATATACTTATATCATACTCATGAGTATATATAAAGGGAAGGGAGAGGGGCATTTTGATCATTTGCTAAGATAGTGTTGGGTTTGTTAGTTAGCCTTAGGGGTAGTGTGTGGTGCGTGAATTAGCCCTAAATAGCCGGTGGGCTAATTCACACGCCCCACAAACTTTTGCCAATCGCCAGATTAATGGTGGGCAAGGCGTGTGTTAATTAACCCCTCCCTTAAGGCGGCATCCAATCAGATCTTTAAGGTTTTGCTGCATATAGGCTTGAGACAGCTCGACTCCAAAGCTAATGAGTGAGCATAAACAAAAGTGAGAGTGAGAGCATGAAAACATTTTTTAGAAACATTTTAAAATACTATTTTTTTTAGAACGAGGATGGAGAACGAAAGTCTAGATTGAGAATGGAGAGCATGATTGTAGGATTTTTTGGGAGGATTATGTGAGCTAGCTTTAAACTATAAGATGAAATGAGATGCATCTAAGAGAAAGTCCCATGGAGCTTGTAAACAACTTTCTAAAGCCAAGTTTTTGGTGCCATAAACCTATTGGGTGCTTCAATTCTAATGCAAGGTTTTAACCAATAGCTAAAATTTGACAATCAAAATAAATGGCCATATTTTTTATTTGTGTAGTGGACCGAGTCGACACTAGATTGGGTCGTTAATATTATGTATAAAAATGTCTGAAACCGTCAAATATAAGCGAGTCTTACACGGTACGCGTGGAGACCACACACATTGAAACGTTCCAGACTCATTTGTTTTTAGACATTTGTGTTTAAAATATTTTCTAAAAAATGATAAAGTGATTTTTTGTTTTTTTTGCCATTTATGTGGTTTGTTTTGGATAATTGTGACAATAAAACTTATTAGACATGCCATTTTAGAAAAATCCAATCTCTGGTTAATTAACATAAAAGCAATTATGATATGATGATTGATGAATTTTTTTGGAATGGAAGTCCTTCACCAATTTTATTTTTTATTTTTTGATGCCTATCAATTAAGTTTTGATACCCTTACTAAATTTGTTAATAACTTTAGATTTTCCTCGGATTTTCCAAATATTGCTCCTCATCATTATAGACAATATTAAATGACACACATAAACTGGAATATTACGTTTAAAATTAAACCTTTAATGCACCAACCAAAAATGAAAACATATAAAAATTTCATTTCAAATGCAATATATTGGATAGCTAAATGCATTTATATTGGATAGCTAAATGCATTAATTGTTTTTTAAATAAACATATAGATACACCGATAAGCTATTTGGTATATCTATCACGAAATATTACTCTCATCATTGCACATTCACCTACAAGGGACCTCACCGCACCTACTCAGAGCCGGAACTTAAGTCCTACCATATACTCTGAGTGTTAAAAAATAGGTTTAAATCCTACTAAGCCAGGGACAAATCCCACTCAAAATTTTGGAAATTATTTTCTATATTACTATGTAGTAATTATGTAAATGCTCTATTAAATTGAAGCATATAAAGATACGTTTTATATTGTTTCTCATATTTCGCTCTATAATATTTGTTGATCACGATTGTTCGATTATAAATTGTTGTGTCTATTTGAGACATATTTAATCTACCAGTCATAAACATACAACTTTTAAGAGACTATCAATAGAATATCT
>JABCMJ010026645.1:0-17228 GCA_014822125.1 Arbutus unedo | reverse complement strand
TTCAGGTAAAGATAATTTCTAAAGATAATTATGATTCTATCTTTTAAATCTAAATTAGTGTTTCAAATTTAAACTTAACAAATCAAGAATTAACTAATCAAAGGATAAGAGGGTAAAGTATTCCTAAAAAATAATGGCAAATTTGTCAAACCATACAAAAATAGAATTAAAATATAAGTTCAAAAAATAGATAGGATGAAAACCTAAGTCGAAAGGGTAAATAGGACCCTAATTTAAATTACCCTTTTTTTCATTGTTCAATTTTTTTCTATGTTTATTAGTTTTACGTGAAAATTTTATAGATTACAAAAATATAAAAAGTAAAAACTGATCCCCAAAGTTTAAACAATTCGTTAAAGAGAAAACTAATCCAAGCTACAGATATTTTAAATTATTTTTGTCTTTTATGAATTTTAATTTTAATTCTTTTAAAATTTCTCATCGACATGGATCAATAATTCTTAAAAATGTGATGCAAAATCAAATATACAAAAAGATATTAAACAAAAATAAAAAATAATCTAAAACGATAATTAGGCCAAATCCAATGAATATAGCTATATACATGAAAGTCAACCCTTTTGAATAGAAGCATCTATTAATATTCATTGTTCTCCCTAGAACAACTTTTTTTTTCTAAATATTTTGTTCTAGAAAACGAACCGGTCGCCACACGTTTGGGAAATCCCATCCCGCAACAGACCAAAAGTCTTCCCTCGAATTCACTCTCTGTTTCTCATAATTTCAATCCTGGCGTCTCCATTTTCACCAAGTCAAACCTTAATCTTCACACTATATATAGATCATCACCGTACCCTCATCCTCCATCACCACCACAACCAGTTCCTGCAATCCCACCTAGTAAGGGACCAGCAATCCATCTCTCTCTCTCTCTCTCTCTCTAGAATCAAAACAGTCCTTCTAAATGGCAGACAAGGAACAGCAGGCCTTTCACCCAACCGCTGCCAATGGCTATAGCAGAAGCGACGAAGAAGCCACGGCTGTCGACACCAAAGAGCTTCGTCGCCAAAAGTACAAGAAATGGTTTCTCTACGGCATAATCTTCGTCATTTTTCAATCCGCAATCATAGCCCTCTTCACCCTCACCATCATGAAGGTCCGTAATCCCAAATTCCGGGTCAGATCCGCCACCTTCGAAACCTTTGATGGCGTGGCGACCAACGCTTCCTTCAATATGAGAACCAACTTCCAACTTGGTATAAAAAACACCAATTTCGGACCCTACAAATACGACAACAGCACCATTTATTTCTACTATGGAGAAACAGAGGTTGGGAGTGCTATTATCCCCAAATCAAAAGCCCAATTCCGAAGAACCAAAAAGTTCACCGTTCCAGTGGACCTCACCTTGGCTGGGAGTTATATAAATTCTGGGATTGTGCCTCTGAGCAGCCGATCGACATTGAGTGGGAAAGTAGAGCTGATGTTGATCTTCAAGAAGAAGAAGTCTGTGAACATGAATTGCACCATGGAAGTTAATACCACAACACAGGCACTACAGAATATCAGTTGCAGGTAGATACAATCTTCATCAGTTTGGATTTCGGTTGGCCAAATTATTTGGAGGAGTTTGTGTTTTGATAGATACTAAAGCCCTTGTCTTGGGTGTTATTTTATGCGTCGCAGTTTTACGGCGCAGTACATTTTATTGTATGTTGTGCCCACCACAACCCGGTTCATTCTTCTAGGTTTTGCTTTACATATTAAGGATTTGTAGTGGATATAGTTCTTTTTGGTACGGAATGCAATAAAATATCAATTCTTTGGATTCTTTGCCCATCTGATATGAACTTTAAACTAACCTATAAATGGACCAGTTCCAAAGACATACTACTTGCATTGTTTTTTGGCAGAATGTTTTCTTGGGTATGTGGCTGAATATATACTTTATTGAGGGAAAACCAATACAAAAGAAAATTGGAGAGCTACCCGTATTTTTTTTCCAGAAAGATGGTGCAGTGGGCAGAAATATAGGCTTGCCTCACGAGCAGGTTGTAGGAAGTAGTGCTTGCATATATTCTCGGCCGTCAAGAGAATTTTTAATGGTTAAGATTTATTAAAATATTTTTGTTATTCTTACCGGTAAGACATTTAATAAATTTGAATCACTGATTGTCGAGATAGACGATCAAAATTAGAGTGCTTCTTGCAGTCCGTAAGTGGACCATAGAGAAGCTGAGTCCATTGACAAACGAAAAGATATTTCGAGTATGACGCCTTCTTAATTTACAATAGTACTTTGTTTTGTTTTTTTGTAACTAGTAAACAAGAATGTGCTTTGCGCGATGGGTAATAAAAAAAAAAAAGCCTATCACACTATAACCATCAAGTTTTCACTTGGGGTAATCTAACATGCATCGACTACACATCATATTTCTCGCAGTGTTAATTCACAACTCTAATTATCTCAATAGTGAACTCAACCAATATGGTTGTTATATTAATGTGAAAAACATGAGATTGAACTGTACATGTAATGGCGGGGGAGACGATAATGTTTCAAAATTTGTGATTTTGTTTTATAACTAAGAGAAATTTCAATACTAATTTTGGCTTGAGAATTGAATAAATTCTTTAAGAATGAATCTCCTAAATAATTTGTAATTATTTTTCAAACTGATTTTAATTTGAGACTTGTAAAAGCTATTTCAAACGACGACTATCGTGATCCTAAAGTGGGTTTGTAATGTTGTTGCATAATGAAGGGTAATTTTGGTATTGAAAAATAGACAGACATCTTCCTTCTTTTATAAGAATTATAGATGTACGGTGTTTCAGGTCAATTTAAACGCACTAGAAATTAATCTCTACAAGTTCTCCCACAATCTCTCTACATGCTTACGCGTAACTTGAGGTAAGATGGCTACAAAATTATCAAGCATGAAGCAACCTAGAGTGTTGAACAAGAAATTTACAATAAGAAAATAAGGAAGTGAGCCCCAACTTTACTTTGCTCAATGACATGTTTTATATGTCAAACAAATTTAACTGAGGGTCAAAAACGATGGTGAACACCAGATTTACAATAGGAGGACGACATGAAGGTGTCGTCCCTCCGAACCAAAACCCCATTGGATGCGCAAGTGCAAATTCTCATCCAACTGGTGGCAATATTGGTTGAACAAAATGAGACTTTGGTGCAGCTGAAGAACCTTTTTACGTTACGCTTCAATTATTTATCCTCTCAATTTTATGAACCCGACTCGGTAAACAACTTTCACAGTGTCAACTCCCAACTAGTATTCCTTCCCACACAATGGGACAAAAATCAAACACTGAGTAAAAGTTCTCTTTTCCTACACAAAGTCATATGCTGATGAGAAAGAGTCTACCTGAGAAGGGGAGGAGGGCGGCTTCTAAAAATTGATAGACAGCCCTACGGGTAAAAAGTGTCAATGGCTAAATTTATTTTCCTCTGGAAGTTATGAAAAAGTCTAATAATTTACCTCCCCTTCCCACCAACTTCCTAATATTAGGTTTTCGTTGGTATCTCTTAAATAAGTATAATCTTCTTAACAAAAAAAAAACTAATTTATTTCACATCGTTTGGCATCTTTAGAAAAATCCGATGCGGGGTATTAACAAAGACAGCGAACATTTATTTTGTAAATGTGTAATTCTCTCGCACAATGAAATTTTCATGACTCAAACTTAATGTTATTCTAATTGTTTCAAGTCAGACATTTTCTAAACCTACAGTCCTCTCACATGACAAGCTTCACTCATAACTCATGTCATACTACTTATTATCTGCTTTCGAATACCTTGTCCGAAACCTGTCAATATATTGTAAAAAAACTTTCTTATGTATTTTAAGCCATTCTACACGTATTCGGATGTACATTTTCTCAAAGTGTATTAAAGAGTCCATAAAATTCATGGTGGTGGCACCAAAATCTTCAAGGTAGGAGAAGTTAATTTTGCAGAATGTAAGTGCTTGTATTATCGGCTGACAAAAGAATTTTTAATGAATAAAATTTATTAAAATACTTTTACAGGTAAGAATATTTAATAAATTGAATCACTAATTGTCGAGATGGACGGCCAAGATCGAGCTGCTTCCTGCAGTTCGCAAGTCGACTACAAAGAAGCCAAGTCCATTGACAAACGTATTTTAAACGAAAAGATGTTCTTACATTAGTATTTTGTTTTGTTTTTTCGTAACTAGAAAACAAGAACACGATTTGCACAAGGGGTAATAAAGCAAACCTATCACACCATCAAGTTTTCACGTGCGGTAATCTAACATGCAACGTTTACATATCATAATTCTTGTAGTGCTAATTCACAACTCTAATTACCTCACTACAACAAAAACACACATTTCCAACATTTAATTCCCAACGAGATAAGACAATTTTTTTGCCGCCAAAATTGAGTTTAAATTCAAAACGAATTGCTAGAATGAACATTATTTCTTGTCAAAATTTGTACCCAGACCTTGACCCCCACAACGACCTTAGCGACACCCTCATTGACCATTGAAACACACACAATATTCAAAAATTAATTACAATATCTAATATATAACATATGTTTAAAATTTTTTTTAAATGGATGTTAAACATAATATATTATATATTTTTATCTCTCTATCTCTATCTCAGTCCTTTCCCTCTCTCTCCCCCCCCTTTCTCTCTCGTGCTCTCTATCTCTTAGAACATTAAATCTAAAATTATTACACTCTCTCCTCTCTCTCTCTCTCTCTCTCTCTCTCTCATCATTAATTCAAAATTATTACTATAATTTTTCTCTTTTTTTCTATATTTCTCTATTCTCTCTCCTCTCTCTTAAAATATTAAATTTAAAATTATTATACTATTTCTCTTTCTATTCTCTCATCCTCTCCTTTTTCTTTCTATCTCTATCTTTTTCTTTAACCCAAAACTCAAAACTTATCTCTCATTTATCTCTTTCTTTACTCTACCTCTCATCTCTCCCTCTCTCTAAATTCTAAACAAAAAACGTTAAATCTATCTCTCCACTCTCTCCCACCCTCTTCTGATCAGATTATTAATCTAAAATTATTTCTCTCTCTCTATTCCCTGTTAGTAGTTGTATCAATTGAACATGCACATATTCGCATATACACACACATATATATAGGGAATACATATGTCTATAATATACATATATATATATATATATATATGCATTATCCCCTATACATATATATATATTATGTATATTTATGTATTATCCCCTATACATAATACATATATATATATATATATATATATATATATAGGGGATAATACATATATATTTATGTATTATCCCCTATACATATATATGTATTATGTATATATACACATATATATGTATTATCCCCTATATATATATGTATATTATAGACATATATACATATATATGTATATTATATGTATTATAGACATATGTATTCCCTATATATGTGTGTCTATATATATATATGTATATGTATCCCTATATATATATAATACATGTATATGTCTTTTCGTCAATGACGAAATTATATTTTTCGTTTCGAAATATGTTATTTGGCGCCGAAATATTATTTTTCTTGCCAAAAGTACCTATTTGGATACAAAAAATATAGTTCGTAGCCACACACACACACACACACACACACACATATATATATATTTGGCGGCGAAAAAAAATACTTCATTGTTAAATGACATATTTAAAAGTGACAAATAAAATTTTATCGCTAACGGAATACATTTTGCAAATTTCAAAAGGGCAACAAAATATTTTTTTCGTCGCCATATATATTCGTTCGGTAGCAAAATTAAATTTCATCTTTTGCGAATTTCAAAAAGGCAACAAAATATTTTTTTCGTCGCTATATATACCCATTCGGTAACAAAATTAAATTTCATCTTTCGTGAATTTCAAAAAAGCAATAAAATATTTTTTTTGGTCGCCATATATATTCATTCGGTAACGAAATTAAATTTCATCTTTCGATTTCCTCGCTATAAATGATTTTTCTTGCAGTGCAGTGTTTACCCAGCAAAGATTTCCAACTTTCACCGACACTACTAGAAGGATCTTTTTACATTGTACTTCAATATAATGAATTCAGATCCATTTATCCACTCAATCTTATGAACTCAAATTAAATAACGACTTTCACGTACGATTTAGAGTGTGGACTATATGCATGTGAACCCCCAACTTGTATTCTTTACCAGTATTCTTTCTACACCATGGGAAAAAATCAAACCCCAGTTAACGTTTCTCTTTTTGTAGAAAAAGTCATATGTTGAGAGAGAGAGAGAGAGAGAGAGAGAGAGAGAGAGAGAGAGAGAGAGTTTATTGTGAGAAGAGGAGGAAGGTGCATGGTGGCTTCTAACAACTGATTATTAAAACTTAATATATCACATCCCTACGAGAAAAAACTGCCAACGGCTAAATTTGTTTTCTTCTGGAAGTTATGAAAAAGTCTAACAATTTACCTCCCCCAACACACATATATACATATTTAAATATAGACTTATTTTGAATCGTTTATTACACGTGGAACCCACATTATTATGAATAAATTCACGTGCATCAAAAGATTTTGAATGAATCTATATCAAAATATGTGTTTGAAAATTATATTCCAATACTACTGCTTCTTTGGTATCTCTTAAATAACTTTAGTCATCTTTTTAAAAATACCTAATTTTAGTCATCTTTTGCATCTTTGTTTTTATAATCCCTTTTCATGATGATACTAACATAATTTAAACTTATGTTATTATTATTGATATTTGAACATTTTGTCTTAAATTTGTGAGTATACTATAATTTTTTTTTTACGTGTTTTAGGTCATTCTATATGCATTTGCATGTATGTATTTTCTAGGAGTGCAATCCATCCAGTTCAGTCTAGATCGATTTATAACACTAAGAAATTTGAAATCAGACCGAATTTTATATTTTCCAAAGGTTTGAAACTGAAACCAGATCAGAACAAATTTTGGACTTCTTAAACCGAGAATTCAGTCCGATTTTCCAATCCGATCCATTTCGCCGGTTTTAAATTTCACCTCAATATTTTCCAAGTGTATGATGAGCTTAATTTTCCAAAATAAAAATATACAATTAACGAATATCCTGTTCCAGAAAAACCTTTTTTCAACTAATTATGTAATAGAAATCGAACCGGCCGCCACGCGTTTGGGAATTTCCATCCCGAAACAGAGCAAGAAGTCCTCCCTCCGGATTCACTCTTTATTTCTCATAATTTCAAACATGGCGTCTCCATTTTCACAACGCCAAACCATAAATCTTCACACTATATATAAATCATCACCCTACCCTCATATCCTCATCCTCCACCTCCAGTTCCTTCAATCCCACCTAGTAAAAGAAGAGTAATACATCTCTCTCTCTCTCTCTAGAATCAAAACAGTCCTTCCAAATGGCAGACAAGGAGCAACAGGCCTATCACCCCCCACAAACCAATGGCTACACCCGAAGCAGCGAAGAAGCCGATAGAGACGACGCCAAAGCGCTCCGCCGCCAAAAGCACAAGAAATGGCTACTCTACGGTGTAGCCTTCGTCGTTTTCCAGTCCGCAATCATAGCTCTCTTCACCCTCACCATCATGAAGGTCCGTAATCCCAAATTCCGGGTTAGATCCGCCACCTTCGAAACCTTTGATGGCGTGGCGACAAACACTTCAATTAATATGAGAACCAACTTCCAACTTGGTATCAAAAACACCAATTTCGGACCCTATAAGTACGACAACAGCACCATTTACTTCTACTACGGCGAAACAGAGGTTGGGAGTGCTATTATCCCCAAATCAAAAGCCCAATTCAGAAGAACCAAAAAGATCACCGTTCCAGTGGACCTCACCTTGTCTGGAAGTTACATAAATTCTGGGATTTTGCCTCTGACCAGCCGATCGACGTTGAATGGAAAAGTGGAGCTGATGTTGATTTTCAAGAAGAAGAAGTCTGTGAACATGAATTGCACCATGGAAGTGAATACCTCAACACAGGCCCTACAGAATATCAGTTGCAGGTAGATACAATCTTCATCAGTTTGGATCTCGATTGTTCCAGATAATTGGGTTGGGGGGTGTTGTTTTTGATTTTATACTAAAGCCCTTGTCTTGGGTATTTTTTATGCGCCGCAGTTTTATGACGCAGTATACTCTATTGTACGTTGTACACAACACGACCCCATTCATTCTTTTATGTTTTGCTTTACATATTAACGATTTGTACTGAATATAGTTCTTTCTGATATGGAATACTATAAAATCTCAATTCCTTGGATCCATTGCATCTGATATGAAGTTTAAACTAACCTATAAATAGGCCAATACAAAGGACATTGGAAAACTACCCGTGGTATTTTTCTCCAGAAAGGTGCAGTGGGCTGAAATAATGGCTAGCTTCACGTGCAGGTTGAAGAAAGCAGGACTTGTATTCTCGGCCGTCGAAAGAATTTTAGTGGTTAAGATTCATTAAATTGCCGATTGTTGGAATAGACGATCAAGATTGAATGCTTCGTGTAATTTACATGTGGACTACAAAGAAGCGGAGTCCATTGATAAACGAAAAGATGTTTAATGTTTTGAGTATGATTTCTTATTAACTTAAAATAATATTTTGCTTTATGTTTTCGTAACTAGTAAATAAGAACGTGCTTTGCATGAGGGGTAATCTAAACAAACCTATCATGCTCTAACTGTCAAGTTTTCACATAGTGTAATCTAACAAGCAT
The DNA here is from genome assembly GCA_014822125.1 of Arbutus unedo. NCBI lineage: Eukaryota > Viridiplantae > Streptophyta > Magnoliopsida > Ericales > Ericaceae > Arbutus > Arbutus unedo. The sequence goes on along the minus strand of JABCMJ010026645.1, from coordinate 8,492 downwards.
CGTTTACATATCATATTCCTCGAGGTACGTGTTAATTCACAACTCTAATTATCTCAAAAGTACACTCGACCAATCTAGTTGTTACATTAATATGAAAAATACAAGCACTTCAATGGTTGCATTGAATTGTTGATGTAATGGTGCGAGAGATTATAATATTTCGAAGCATTTTCAAATTTTGCGAATGAAGAGAAACGAATTCGTAATCTGTCAACTTATAATTTCTCTTGTTTGGTCAGCTCTTTTAAAGGATGCATCTCGTGACTGAAGATGGGTTTGTAATTTCTTTTACAATTGAAGTCATTTTTGGTACTATTTTGACTTGAAATTTAAAAAAAAAAAAATTTAAAACGTGTCTTGTGATACCAAAATAGGTCATAGTTAACTATTTTATTGGTTATGACTTGGAATTTAAAAATAATTGTCATATAGATATGTCCTTTTACCCCAAAGTGGTTTGTAATGTTAGGTATCTATCAGCTTAAGATATGAAAAAGTTATTAGAAAGAATATACGTCTCCTGCCCAAAGGTGTGTTAAGAATACTCAGGATGTTAGGCATAATCAGGATACTCGTGGCATTAGTGCATTACCCAGTGACAACTCAATGAAGTAATGGGTTTTCATCCTCTGTAGATTTCAAGGTATGATAGTTGAAGTCCTCTGCCCTGATTGGTTGATCAAGAAAGCTTTGGATTGCCAAGTCAGCTGATTAGTTAAAATCTGTTACAAGTTAGTTAGTGCTGTTAGAAGTCGGTTAGAAGTTTGTTACGGAAGTTAGTTGAGTTTGTTTGTATCTTGAGTTGTATATAAATAAACTTTGTAATCTCTTTGAAAATCATGAAAGGAATAACAGAACCAAAGTTAATTAGATTTCCAGATTTCTATATTGTGTATTTTCTTATGGTATCAAAGCAATTTTAAGACTCACGTCAATGTCGATCTTGAGGTTTTACTGTCTAAAGAGATGTTGAAGAATGCAGAAATGAGTAAATGAGTGAAGAACAGTTCAATATAAAAGGTGTTTCCGTTCTAATCTCAACTACAATCTGAAAAATGACTTCATCAGCGAGAAATGAATCCAGAAATCAAGGTCAGATTTCCTTTGTTCTTCCTGCTTCTTTAGTGTTCCTGGTATCCAATTTTCACAGTTTAGTATCAATTAAGCTTGATTCAAACAATTACATACTCTGGAAAACTCAAATCCAGAATGCTACACGACCTAGTGGTTACTTGGGATATATAGATGGTACAATAAGATGTCCAAATCCAGAGATCATTGTGAACGAAGAACAAGTCACAAATCCAGATTTCATAAATTGGACTGTTATAGATGGACATCTCTTATCCTGTATATCTGCTTCAATAACTGTTGGAATTCTGCAACACTTTCTTGGATTTAATCATGTGTTCGAAGTGTGGAATGCTTTGGAACAAAGATTTGGTATGCTCTCTAGGTCTCATGTTCATGTACTCAAAAGAAAACTATTTGATGTTTCCAAAACCTCCACAATGGAAGAGTATATAGACCTGATAAAAGACTGTGCACAAAAGCTGAGTGCTTCAGGAAGTCAGGTATCAGACGACGATCTTGTGTTTCACACTCTGCATGGATTACCAGGAGAATTTAATGGACTCAAAACAGCATTAAAAGCTAGACTTCTCCCTATCTCTTTTGAAGAATTGGTTCAATTGCTGCAATCAGAAGATATGGATGCGGAGTTAACAAAAATGTTAAGAATACTCAGGATGTTAGGCATAATCAGGATACTCATGGCATTAGTCCATTACCCAGTGACAACTCAATGAAGTAATGGGTTTTCATCCTCTGCAGATTTCAAGGTATGATAGTTGAAGTCCTCTGCCCTGATTGGTTGATCAAGAAAGCTTTGGATTGCCAAGTCAGCTGATTAGTTAAAATCTGTTACAAGTTAGTTAGTGCTGTTAGAAGTCGGTTAGAAGTTTGTTACGGAAGTTAGTTGAGTTTGTTTGTATCTTGAGTTGTATATAAATAAACTTTGTAATCTCTTTGAAAATCATGAAAGGAATAACAGAACCAAAGTTAATCAGATTTTCATATTTCTATATTGTGTATTTTCTTAAGGTGGATTTCTGATTTTGTTTTATGACTAAGAGAAATTTTGATACTAATTTTGGCTTGAGAATATTGCACGATCATCTAACACAGCTAAGCTAATAAATGTTGCATAAGACAGTTGGAGGTCAGCGAATAAACTCTTTAAAGAATTAATGAATCTCCTAATGATTTGTAGTTATTTTTCCGTACTGATTTTAATTTGAGATTTGGAAAAGCTCTTTCAAACGATGTGTATCGTCATCCTAAAGTGAGTTTGTAATGTCATTTTATAATGAAGGGCATTTTTGGTACTGAAAAATAGACAGACGACATCTTCCTTCTTTTATAAAAAGTATACATGTACGGTGTCACGCACTAGAAATTAATCTCTGCTGGTTCTCCCCAATCTTTGTACGCGCTTACGCACAAGGCAAGGTAAGATGGCTACAAAATTATTAAGCATGAAGTAACTTAGAGTGTTGAATATGAAATTTAAAATAAGAAAACGGAAAACAATGGAAGTGAGCCGCAACTTTAGTTTGCTTGTATTGCTTTAGGGTTATTAAGTGGTATCGTCTGTGAGAATGACACATTCTTGCTCAAACAAATTTAATTGAGTCTAAACGATCGTGAACGTCAAATTTGCACTCGGAGGATGACAGAAAGGTGCTGCCCCTCCGAACCAGAATCCATTGGAGGCGTAGTGCCAAACCTCATTTAGCTGGTGGCAACACAAGGTGAAAAGAATGAGACCCGAGTGCAGCGGCTATGCGTCAGAGCCCCTCCCCTATCTATCGACCGGCTCTCGAGAGGACTAGAAGGACGAGAGGTTGGTGGCTAGGTCGATGAGGAAGTAAACAGTCACCCCGCTGGATGAGGGGAGCAAATCCAGCGTAGGCTAGGAATAGCAACCCCCCCAGACAATTCTGCTGCGTAGGGGGCAGAAATCAAGAGCTTCAGGAGAAGCTTGAGAGAATCATGAAGTAAACAGGGATCGGATTGGAAATGGAAATTGAATATACATTCGAGAATCGGAGATGAGGACAGTAATATTTACCCTCGATCCATCCTGTTGTCATAAACCAACTATGGGCAGGTACGTAGAACCAATTAATCTGCCAGTGTGTACCCATCAAAGGTTTCCCACTTTCACTGGCACTACGAGAAGGATCTTTTTACATTATGCTTCAATAGAACGAATTTAGATTCATTTATCCACTCGATCTTATGAACCCAAATCAAAAAATGACTTTCACGTTTGATTCGGAATGTGCAGTATATGCATGTGAACCCCCAACTTGTATTCTTTCCCAATATTGTTAATTTCTACACCATGGGAAAAAATCAAACCCAAGTTAACATTTCTCTTTTCTACAAAAAGTCATATGCTGTGTGAGAGAGAGAGTTTTTGTTGTGAGAAGACGAGGAAGGTGCATGGTGGCTTCCAAAGGAGTAATTGTTAAAACTTCATAGACAGCCGTACGAGTAAAAAGTGTCAACGGCTAAATTTCTTTTCTTCTAGAAGTTAGGATAAAGTCTTAACAATTTACCTCCCCAACACACATATACACATATTCGAATACAAACTCATTTTGAATTACTTAATGCACATAGAGTTCACATTGCTATGAAAAAATTTACGTGCATCGAAAAATTTCAAATGAATTTATATTCGAATCTATATTTGAAAGCTGTATTCCATGACCACTGTTTCTTTGATATCTCTTAAATTAAGTTTAGTCATCTTTGTAAAAAAAAACTAATTTTAGTTCACATAGTTTGGCATCTTTAGAAAAAAATCAAAGCGGGGTGTTATCTGTAATTTTTGTTTTAGCATCGTTTGGCATCTTTGTTTTTATAATCTCCTTTCATGATGACCTAACATGACTTAAACTTATGTCACCATAGTCGTTTTAAGTCATAAAATTATTATTGATTTTTGAACATCTCATGTTAAATCTATGAGTACACTATAAAATTTTCTTTATGTGTTTTAGGTCATTCAATATGCATTTACATGTAAGTATTTTCTAGGGGTGTAACAGATCCGGTTCAGCGCAGATCGATTTTTAACACTCAGAAATTGGAAATCGAACTGGATTTCTAATTTTTCAAAGGTTTGAAATTGAAACCGGACTGAATTGAATTTTGAACTCCTTAAACTGACGATTCAATCTGATTTTTTGGTTTTTAATTTCACCCTTAATATTTTCCAAGTGTATGGAGAGCTTAATTTTGGAAAATAAAAGGGTAATTTAAATAAGGGTCCTGTTAGCCCAGACAACATAGGTTTTTATTCCATTCACTTTTTGAAGTTATCTTTTCATCATATTTTTACATGGTTTGACTTTTTTTATTACTGTTGAGTGATAGTTTATCTTTTTATCATCTCTTAAGTGAAAACATATAATTACTAATTTGGTAGGTTTAAAATCATAGCATAAATTAGGCTTGAAATGTTGAATCAAATATGGTAAATATTTTTTCAGTGAATGTTGAGAATATCACCGAAATCGAAAAGATATTCACCAAAATATTAAAAAAATTCACCGAAATCTATTTTAGTGATTTTGGCTGGTTATGAAAATCAAGATCCAAAAAATCATATTCTTTTCATTTCTTTTCACCAAAATCTATTAGTATGCCACTTTCACGAAATTTGTCTTAGTGATTCACGGAAATTTTGAGAATATTACTGGAATTTTTTTTATTCTTACCACGAAATCATATCTTTTTTATTTCTTTATGTTTTTAAATCTAAATTTTTTATATTCGTCATCATGTATGACATAGACTTATCTATTTTTTGTTCTTCTTCACCGGAATATGAGCATTGTGAGTTAGGAGGAGAAATTTCATCGTCAAGACTAAATAATATTTACTGAAGACAATTTGGATTCCGCGGTGAGTGGAGTTTGTTTTATTGTTGTTTCTATTTGTAGTATCCGTTTAGTATGATATTGGTTGAACATTATACGACGAATTTTACTGAAATTTACCATGATCTACAAATTTACCATCACAAATTAAAGAACAAAATATTTTGAAGTTGCGAAAATTTAACATGATCTGCAAATTTACCAAAGCAAAAAAGAAAAAAAATTGTAGTTGCAAAAAAAACAAAAAATTTTGCAGCGATTTAAATCATTAGATTAGCAAATTTACCATCACAATCACACGTATAAAAGAGTTGTAATTAGATTAGCGATTTAAGACATCAGATTAGCAAAGTATTTTGTAATTGCAAAAATTTATCATTGATATGATAATAAAATTTTAGTATCCCATTCTTTTACGAATTAATTGCTTCAATCGTATAATTTTTAAAATTAAGAGTAATTTTAGTATTTTTTAAAATAAACGACCAAAACATAATTTTTAAAAATGAATGCAATAAAAAATTATTAAACACTTATCGATATGATTAAAAAATAAGTGATATACCATTAACGAATATCCTGTTCTAGAAGAAACTTTTTTCAACTAATTATGTTATAGAAATCGAACCAGCCGCCACGCGTTAGGAAATTTTCATCCCGAAACAGAGCAAGAAGTCCTCCCTCCAAATGCACTCTGTTTCTCATAATTTCAAACATGGCGTCTCCATTTTCACAACGTCAAACCATAAATCTTCACAATATATATAAATCATCACCCACCCTACCCTCATATCCTCATCCACCCCCTGCAGTTCCTTCAATCCCACCTAGTAAAAGAGAAGAGCAATACAGCTCTCTCTCTCTCTCTCTCTCTCTCTCTCTCTCTCTAGAATCAAAACACTCCTTCCAAATGGCAGACAAGGAACAGCAGGCCTTTCACCCAGCCGCAGCCAATGGCTATACCAGAAGCGATGAAGAAGCCACGGCTGTCGACGCCAAAGAGCTTCGTCGCCAAAAGTACAAAAAATGGTTTCTCTACGGTATAATCTTTGTCATTTTTCAATCCGCAATCATAGCCCTCTTCACCCTCACCATCATGAAGGTTCGTAATCCCAAATTCCGGGTCAGATCTGCCACCTTCGAAACCTTTGATGGCGTGGCGACCAACACTTCCCTCAATATGAGAACCAACTTCCAACTTGGTATCAAAAACACCAATTTCGGACCTTATAAGTACGACAACAGCACCATTTACTTCTACTACGGCGAAACAGAGGTTGGGAGTGCTATTATCCCCAAATCAAAAGCCCAATTCAGAAGAACCAAAAAGATCACCGTTCCAGTGGACCTCACCTTGTTTGGAAGTTACATAAATTCTGGAATTTTGCCTCTGACCAGCCGATCTACGTTGAATGGAAAAGTGGAGCTGATGTTGATTTTCAAGAAGAAGAAGTCTGTGAACATGAATTGCACCATGGATGTTAATACCACAACACAGGCCCTACAGAATATCAGTTGCAGATAGATACAATCTTCATCAATCTTCATCAGTTTGGATTGCGGTTGGCCAGATCGTTTGGGGGATTTTGTGTCTTGGGTATTTTTTTTTCCTTTGTAATCACCATTTTGGGTATTCTTTTATGCGTAGTCGTTTTACAGCGCAGTACATGCTGTTCTACGTTGTGCACAACACGACTTGGTTTATTCTCTTATATTTTGCTTTACACATTAAGGATTTGTAGTGGATATAGTTCTTTTTGGTATGGAATGCAACAAAATCTCAATTCTTTTGGATTCATTGCAAGTGCTTGTATTATCGGCTGCCAAAAGAATTTTTAATGATTAAAATTTATTAAAATATTTTTACTGTTCTTACTAGTAAAAATATTTAATAAATTGAATCACTGATTGTCAACATGAATGACCAAGATCGAACTGCTTTTTGTAGTCTGCAAGTCGACTACAAAGAAGTCAAGTCCATTGACAAACATGAGCACTTAATCTAATGGTTGCATTGAACTGTTGATGTAATGGTGGGAGGGCGAGATGTTAATGTTTCTGAGCTTTTTTCAATTTTGCAAATGAAGAGGAAAGAATTAGTAATCTGTCAACTTAGAATTTGTCTTATTTTGTCAACTCTTTTAAAGGACACGTCTCCTGATTGAAGGAGGGTTTGTAATTTCTTCTACAATTAAATGCATTTTGGATACTGATTTTTGATTTGAAATTAAAAAATAATAATTCAAAAGAGTGCGTCTTTTGATACTAAAATAAGTCATAGTTAACTATTTTATTGGTTATGACTTGAAACTTAAAAATAATCGCCGAATAAATATGTCTTTGTACCCGAATGTAGTTCATAGACTAGTAAAGTATATGTCAGTTTAAGATATGAAAAAGTTATCAGAAAGAATATATGTCTCCTGCCCAAAGGTGGGATTTTGATTTTGTTTTATAACTATGAGAAGTTTTGATACTAATTTTGGCTTGAGAATATTGCATGATCCATCGAACACAGCTAAGCTAATAAATGTTACCTAAGACAGTGGGAGGCCGACGAATAAACTCGTTAAAAAGAATGAATCTTCTAGATGATTTGTAATTATATTTTCGTACTGATTTTAATTTGAGACTTGGAAAAACTCTTTCAAACGAAGTGTATCATGATCCTAAATTAAGTTTGTAAATGTTGTTTTATAATGAAGGGCAATTTTGATACTGAAAAATAGACAGACATCTTCCTTCTTTTATACGAAGTACAGATATACAATGTCATGCACTAAAAATTAATCTCTACTGGTTCTCCCCAATCTTTCGCTTACGCATAATGCGAGATAAAATGGCTATAAAATTATTAAGCATGAAGCAACCTAATGTGTTGAATAAGAAATTTACAATAAGGAAATGGAAAACAATGGAAGTGAGACCAAACTTTCGTTTGCTAGTATTGCTTTAGAGTTATTAATTGGCATTGTCTATGAGAATGACACATTCTCGCTCAAACAAATTTAATCGAGTAAAAACGGCAGTTAACATCAAACCGACAGTACAGTAGGGGGTGATAGGAAGGCGCCGTCGGCCCCTCCGAATTAGCATCCATTGGAGGCGCAGTGCCAGCTCATTCAAGAGGTGGCAATACAGAATGAGACCTGAGTGTCAGGGCCCTTCCCCCCGGTTGTCAACCTGCTGGTGGAGGAACCTCAAGAGAACAGCAAATCCAGCTAGGGGTGTACATGGCCCAGATTGGACCGGTTTTGTAAGAATTTAGGAATCAAACCATATCTAACGGTTCTAAAAAATTGAGAATCATAACCGGACCGTTACATATATGGAACCAAACTAGAACCAAATCATAAGTCGGTGGTTTGGTTCCGGTTCTAGTTCTAAACCATGTTAGCATTTAAAAATTGTCAAAGAAAATATGAATATAATAGCATTAGTTTTTTAAAATTGCGAAAAAAATAAACATCTAATAAGTTTATGAAAAACACAATTACATTGAGAATGAAAAGGGTTTTTAGTTTTGGAATGACCTTT
>JABCMJ010026644.1:0-10414 GCA_014822125.1 Arbutus unedo | reverse complement strand
GGGGGGAAAAGTGAGGAGATGGCTTCTGATAAGGAGGAAGAGGTGGAGTACGAGAGTGATCCGGAGGAGGCAAAGCGGTCGCTGACAATGCGGAGGAGAGAGGCCAGCGATGACGAAGAATCGGATGGTGAATCGGGGTCGCTGAGGAGGGTCGAGTCTAGAGGTGGGGTTGAGTCGGACGGTGGTGAATTGGACGGTGGAGGTGCACCGGCGGAGTACGATGAGGACGAGGAATTTGAGATTGAGGAGGAAGAGGAATTGGAGGAGTATGAAGAGGAAATGGAGGGAGAGATAGTGGAAGAGGAAGAGTACGAAAGAGGTGGTGGGAAAGAGGGTGGAAATGGGGTTGATGCTGTAGCAAATGGAGGTGGAGTGGTAGAGAGAGAAGTGGAGGGGGAGAGAGGGAGGTCTGTTGGGGAGTCAGCGGGGGAACTTCAGGGTGTGAACCAGGTTGAAGAGGAGAAGAAAGAGAATGAGCCTTTTGCAGTGCCAACTGCCGGTGCTTTCTACATGCACGATGATAGGTTTCGTGACAATGCCATTGGTCGAAACAGGTATTGCCATTGCCATCAATTTGTGCATAGTGGATATGAACAATTTTGTGGCTAGCTGTGTGTGATAAATTGATGCAAGCAACAAATTTGTGATCTTTTTTATTTCATAATTGCTCGTGTTTGTAGGTTTCTTTTGCGGTATGTGTGTTGTAGTTGTTAGGCCTTCTCCTTTGATAATGAATTGTGTTACCTTATTGTGGAACAGTTAGGTAGTTAACTGAAGGGTAAGTTACTGGATACTTCACGCCCGTATGCTTACACATAAAGGTTTCACTGATCTGCGGACAAGGCAAGATTCTTGAAGAAAAATATCGTTTCTTTAATGTAACATGAACAACCATTTAATCTGCTAACTTTTACTTGGTCAGTTCACTGTCTGGTAGATTGGTTCCAGTGAGAATTTTAACGGGCATAAGGCCTGTTAAGAAGCCATAATAACAGCTCTAATAATGTTCTCAGGTTTCACCACTTACCTTTTGATAGGTTGCCCATTGTCGCTGTTGCGGGTAGATAACTTTACGAGTAAATGATAGTTGAACAAAGTTGGTTTGCACGATTTGGTCTTCGCTTTCCTGTTCATGAATTGCTTTTGTTTAGGCGGACACTTGGTGGAAGGAAGTTGTGGGAGTCTAGAGAGGAAAAGAAATGGGGTCATGACAAGTTTGAGGAGTTGACTCTCCAGGGTAGACCTTATGAAGAGGTGAGGTTTTAATAAGCTATTTGATCAAGGATTGTGGCTTGAAGTGACACCATATTTCTCTATGAACTCCTGTCCTAATTTAGTCAATATACATTCTCCAGGGTATGAGGAACTCTAGAGGTCGTTACCGAGCTCGTGGAAAAAATCGAGGTGCAGATCGTGGATATCCTGGAGGGAACAAGTCCAAAGCGTACAACAATAGCAATCAGAGCAACGGACCTAAGGGTGTAAGAGGAAGAGGCCCTAGAATGTACGAACCTTCTAAAATGAACAGCATTGTGGCTCCTCCAACACAGCACCGACGGTGAGTAGAACATTTGAGATCTATTTCAAGTTTATACTATTTAGATGGGCTCATATTATTTCTTTGTATAATATTCTTGATGTTGCTGTATTTAGTGGCTATGGAAAGTCAACAGAGAAAACTCCGCATACCTTTTCTGGAAGAACACCTGCGCCCACACCAAGAATGGAATCTCATTCAGTTCCTGCTAGGAAACAAGTGGTTGCGTCGAGCTTGAGTTCCGCTTCCCCTCCATTTTATCCTTCTGCATCTTCCAACAAGGAAATCACTTCCATGCAGAAAAGGGAAATACAAGCTGGAACTATCTCACAATCTAATACAATAATGAGAGGAAAGAATGTCGTCGATTCCGGTGGCATGGAGAAGGTTTATATCAATAATTCTGTTTCTCCTAATGCCGGAAAGCCTTCAACCGCCTTGCAGTTGCCACCTTCTGGATCATCTGTAGTCAGTAGCACTCAACTGCCTCACCCAAGGGGTCATGGGAGAGGTGTACCACTCTCTGGGCAAGGGGCTTTTCAACAAGGATCATCTCATAACCTAGTCAGCAGAGCTTCTCCGCCAGCCCAACCTCCTAATATCCAGAGAAGTCCTGCTCAATGCCGAGTTCAACCTTCTGTTCAGCAGTTGGGCCAGCGGCCTGGCAGTGGATCTCAAACTTCATCTCCACCAAGAGCAGGTTTGCCTATGAATTCTCTTGAGACTGGAGAATTGGAGCCTCCTCCAGAATCAAGTAAATCCAAGACCGCGTTAGTTGGAAAAGGTGGTGTTCAAGTTAGTGGAAGGGGCTCCTTTCTTTATGGTGGAGCTCAACTTATGGGCGCCTCTGGGAATATGGGCAGTGGTCATGGTGCAACTCCAGCTTTCTTGCCAGGTAAATGAAAAAAGGTTAATTGGGCTACTTAATTATCATACTATTGAATTCCCATCATCAGGATGCACAGTTGGACAGACTTATCCTTCAATTTTATCCAACTATTAACTGCATAATGAACCCACTTTATCTTTAAATTATTTTTCTGCATTTGATTGCAAATGATAATTAAGTGATTGGAAATTTATCTATTACTTTTCGCTTACCTTTTCTGATTGTTCTGATTTTGTGATGCTGACATGTAGTAATGCCTTTCGGGGGCCAGCATCCAAGTGGTATGGGAGTTCCTGCTGTTGGCATGGCCTTCCCCGGTTATGTAGCTCAACCACAACTTGGGTTGGGAAATTCTGAGATGACATGGTATTGTAGTGTTCCATTTTCTCAATTGTTGTATTATTTAGCTTTGGTTTGTTCATGCTTTTACTTCGTAGAACTTGGTCACCTAGTTTTGTGATGCTTTTCATGAGCTACTTTTGTGGGGCAAGTATGCAACCCAAACCTGTTCTCCTCTATCTGTCCACAAGCATGCAACCACACGCGTTTGTTTTTTTGTTGTTTATTTGTTACCAAGTGAGGGTTGAAAATTATTGAAATAGTCTTTTCCTGCTCTATGGAGTGACCGTTGTTTGTTTCTTATGTCCAGGCTTCCATTTTTGGCTGGTGCAGCGGGAGCTTTGGGGGCAGCATATTGTTCACCCTATCTTTCTGCTGATGGTGCGAACCACTTCCGTCAATCAGGGCAGACATCTTCATCAGGAGCTTCCAGGTTGGAGATTGGTTTCCAGGCTCTTGTTAATCTTCTGATTGTATGTTAATGTCTATTTTTATGTTATCATTGCTTGCGCTGGCGGTATCACTTTGGTTGTAAGTGGCTAGTTATTTCAGACATAGTAGGTATATTGTTCTTGTAGTTAGAGTCGAGGAAAGATTAGGTTTAACTTGCATGTCATCTTTTTCAGCAAAGAGAATGATATAAATAAACCAAATAGTGATTGGAAGCCTTCACAGAGACCCGGTAAGACTTACAGCACTGCCTTTTGAATTTTCGGATATCTGTTGTGGCTTAACCTAGCACGACTTAATCATTTGACATTATGTCATGGTTGACTAAACTTAATCATTTGACATTATGTCATGGTTGACTAAACTTTCTTCTCCTCAGAGGTTGCTAGTGATGAGTTTGGTCAACGGCAAAAAAATACTCGCAGGCAAGTTGAACTTCACATCATTTTTTCCAGTGCAGAAAAGGCATCTTTTTGCCATCATCTCCTTTACAGTCCTCCAGCCTTATGTTCTACTTTATCACGATTTTTTTTGTTTGTTGTGGGTTTTTTTTTCTGTGCAGATATACAGAGATGAACTTTGGCCAGTGAAGTACTTAGATATATCAAGGCTATTTGAATAAGCAGATAACGGTTGAATTCTTGCTATTGAACTCCTCCTCATTTGGGTGTTGCAAAATTCTGGGTCGTGCTTTCTTGGCTGCGTGAGCCTCCTTCCAGGCCCTTTGTGATCTCCAGTATTTGTTCTGGAGCACTTTGGGCTGCAGTATATTCCGTGATATTTTAGGTAATGTCTTTGTCCTCGAGATATATTATCAATACTTCTATTCTTGTTTACTTGTCAACTATGTTACTGTTAAAAGATCGATTGTCACTACTCATATAGCTATCCTGAATCCCAGTTGCCTTGACTGACTGAACCATCTTGTGAAAGAAGTGTGCCTCACAGTTCTTCTTGGTACCATCGACATGATAGTACAAATCATTGTGGTGAAGCTCTTTGTATTTTTCATGTTGATTCTCGGGCACTGTCTCTCAGTTGGAGAAGTCTTTGGCTTTTGTAGAGGCCTCTAAGTCAATATTGTTGTTTGCACATATAAGTTGTTGAATCTTTTGTTTATTTAATCAATATATGTCCTTGTATGGACCATGTTTACTACATAAAACGGCAGGCTTAAAGTACCAAGACCATGTAGTGAAAGCAGGGTTGTGCTGAAATTTTGACAGAGGACAGTGGTGCACGTGTTAATCCAAATGCTTGAATTTGCATGTTGTGCTGATATGTGAGTTTAAGAACTACCAATTGCTCATCACGTTGAAGTATCTTCTGGGACTATAGTTTCGGAAAATGGTTTTATGTGAATTGGGATTGGTACTAATTGCCCATATTGTGGAGGAAGAGTCAAGTTATAAACCGGAAGTGTAGGAGTCACTGTATAAACCAAGTTTCTTTTCAAATCTGAAACTGCAAATCGTAAAATGTTCATATATTCGCACTCCCTTGTAATTTTGAATTTTTGTGCATATATAATAACACACAGAACTCCAGGATCTGTTGTTGAAGAATTGGAGTCTCTTCACATTATTATCAGTAATGCTGTATTTGTTATTATGGGTCATTTGTTAATTATTTTTAGTCGTCTCTATGTGATTGTTGAGAAATGAAAGCAAATGTGTGCTTCAGTTTTCTTCCACTTAGTTTTGAGCTGTTTAAATTGAAGGATTTCTTTGTGCCAAGGCAAGGAATATGGCATTTTAAGGCGGAGGGAAATGCATAATTCTCCTGCTAGTTGTTTCTCTTTTCCTAGATTAATCTCTTTGGCTACATAGAAAATGAGAACAGAAAATGAACAATGGGTTTGTGCGGAACTCGTTTTAACCCCAGATAATCTCATTTTCTTCAATTTTCCTTGCTTTTGGGAATTCAGTCATAGCAGAACTTAACTGAATGTTGTCGACTCAACCATCTGATGTCGTGATCATGTTTTTCTTTGCAACAAATGGTTAGTGAAATGGAACTAACTAACTCCAACAACCAGGAAGAGGGAATTGGGGATGAATGGATAATCTCACACTTAGGTGAATGATGCATTATTCCATTTTCTGGTCTTCATGTGAAGTAATGCGGACATAATTTTGTTTGAACAGTACGGAAACTCGGTATTTATCATGATTTCACATGCCATCTGTACCGTTTTCTTCATTTCAGATCATCGCTTACTGGTTTTCCTGTACCTCTCTCTCTTAGGTAAATATGACAAACGCCTGCTCATGCTGTAGTCGTCTATAGGAAACGAAGCAGCTTGACGGGTAGTAGTTCTGTGTGTAGATGTGTGGTATGAATACGCAACTAGAGAACTATTGAATTTGCAGTTTCTTTAGAGTTTAGAAATTGGACAAATTTTCTCATATTCTCTTCATCTTCAACAGCAGGTTTTCCATTGGCTTTTTTATTGTTCTTGGTGAAGCTTGTGAGAATTGTTGGTGGGCTTCTTCCAGAATTAGATAAAAGTTGAAAAAAGTACCAAGACTACTGTGCAGCAGCATCTGTTTGCTTAACTTCTGTGTTCTTGAAGAAGGGTGTCTTGGATTTTAATTCTTTTATGGTTGGCCTTGAGTTTCTTGGTCATTGCCTTCTAGTTTGAGGTGGGTTAAAGTAGTTGTGATTTCTCTTGTTTATGTTACAAAGACTTGCAAGTGTTGCTATGATTGTTTGGTGTAGGTCATGGATTTTAAATTTTTCTGGTGGAACTTGCTTTGCAGTGGAATAAAGTGAATGCTAGTATTGAAACTTTTGCCTCACTGATGACTTTTATCTTATATTTTCCATTCAAAACGTCTAGGAACACAACAATTCACGCACATATCTGGACATAGATGTGTCCGAAATTGTTCAATACATGTGGAGTTTTCTATAATTATTTAGTTTCACGTGCATCTAACGGGCCAGACACCTGTGTCGGAATGTTCACAATTAGTTTGTGTTTTTAGATTTGTTCTTTTTCATTTTGTTTGTTGGAATTTTCCAGTGAAAGATTCGATTCCAAGTGCATGTCTTTTGGGGTTGTTAGAGGAAAGGAAGAGAATATGAAAATTTATGGTTGTAGGAGCCTGTTTGAGTATAAAAAGATTTATTGATATAAACTATTCGAGTTTATTATATTTGGAGTTTGTTTACTTTTTGAATAAGTCTATTAATGTATCAAGTTATACATTATGTCTACGTGATATATTATTATAACACAAAATATAAATGCGGGTCACATAAATTTTGATATGTATTCAAATTAGTAAATGTTACATAAACATGATGTACAACGTAATGTGTTATTTGTATTCCTCTTATGTTTTTTAACTTCATATATAATATTCGGGAGACTATTTCATCTCTTGGAGATGAATAAATTGTCCCACTTCTTTTTTTTTATATTCATATCTCGATTTCTCTTTTATTTTTGTAAATGTAATTATTAATTACGAGAATATTATTATCGAAATATAATTCAGTTATTCATATCTATCATATTTTTTTAAAAAATATTTAAATAAATTATTTGTAACTATTCATCATGTGTTTATATAATTTCATATTCTATTATATTTCTTTTTTAATTATATCTATCATATTTTTTAATAAATTTTGATAATTTTTTTTTTAATGGGAGTAGTGAATGCATATGTGATCTGATATGATAATGCATATTTTATTAGAACAGTAATATCACTTGTCTCATGATATGATGATACTGTATATATATTTTCTACTTTATGAGATTTTGTATTAGAAATGTATTTAATTTGGGTTGGGAATGTTTAAATTATTCACTTAATATGTGACTTTTTTTTATGGCTCAAATGGCTTATGGTTTTTATTGCCTTATATTCTTATTTTCATGTTAATAAGCTTTTTCGTTCATCCTAATTTATTTAGCAAAAACTCAACTCACGTTATTATCTCCACCGAAGTAGCCTACAAAATAGAGATGTTGAAATAGTGATTGTGCTTGTCACTTGTAATAGAAACTTTAATTTAAATTGAGTGATTTTAGGGATGTTATCTTGATTTCACTCCTCCGTTGCACGCCTTGCAAATCAATTGGATCTCAACCGTGCATCAGTATAATGACGATGATGATGATGAAATTCACCGTCTGGGTTTGGAACTATACCCTTCTCCCAATCTCGAAAGACTTTCGATGTTTATTCAACCTTCAAAGCACAGTACACAACGACGAGTGACGTATTCATACTTTCTTTCATAAGCGAATTTTGCTGAACGTAAGTCGGGTGTTTGGCTCATCCAACAAAGATATAGGTACAGAGCGTTGTCATTAATGTGAAATAGAGAGTGTGTGAAAGGTCATTTCTATCAATTTATTTCATTTTCTTCCATATCAAATTGTTTTAATAGAGTCAACACCCACATTAATAATTTAGTCTAAACAGGTTGAATTTAATTTTATATAAAATAATTTAATCTAATAATTTAATAAATAAGTTATAACGTTACGGCAAATATACATTTAAAGTTTTAAACTTACCGATCCTCCTCTCAGACCCAGCTCACACGCGTTACTTCCGTCGCACGTGCGATCATTTCTTCCCAATATCAGATTTCAGACATCTCTCTCAGTCACTCTCACTCCCACTCTCCCTCCCTCTCTCTCTCTCTCAGGGACTACTCTCATTCTTCAAGCCTCTCTCTAACTGCTGTGTCATCTTAATTCGATTTCTAACCGACAGAGCTTTGCAACATTATTCACTTTTCAGGCCCAAGCTCGGATCTCGAAGTAGCAGGTTCAATCCATTCAAATGAGATCGGCATGATTTTCTTGCACTTTCAGCTCAGTTGCTTACCATGTAGCTGAACTCTTCTTCACGCCCAACCATTCCATCAATCCAGTAAGTTTAGGGCTTGAATCTCAATTTCTTGATTTCCTTAAGTATAAGGGCAACTTGATTCATATATCCTCGAGCTTTAGTTTTTCAAGATGCGAATGCTCGGTTACTGAAAAATTATTCTTGCTCAATACCTAATTTTGAACTTTAGTTTGGATGATAAGAATACAAGAGTAAAAATGAGTAAACAAGTTCTTAAGTATCATCAAGAAGTGCCACTTTCGTGTTTCTTTGCGTCCGCTTTATTGGCAACCAAACAGATCAGAAAGTGGAAAAAAAAATGCTTTATTGTTTCTTGTTAAAACATAGCTTTAGGAGCGAGCTCTGGAGGGATGTTTTCGGGTAACACTTGGGTGTTTGTAACAGTGACGACTAAATTTCTTATTTTTTTTCTACAGTTGAATTGACTAATGGAGGAAGGCAGTAATAGAGGGGATATGCTAGGACACACTGTGAGGCCGTCGTCATTACGGATAGGTGGCAGCTTGAAGTCCACTTTGTCAGGAAGATCGACTCCTAGGGGATCTCCTTCTTTCCGGAGATTGAACTCTAGTCGGACTCCTCGAAGGGAGGGGAGAAGCGGTGGGAGCACTTCACGTTGGTGTCGGGGTAACCGATTGCTCCTTTTGTTGTTGTTAATAACTCTTTGGACTTATGCTGGATTCTATGTGCAGTCCCGGTGGGCTCACGGGGATATCAAGGAAACTTTTCTTGGCTATGGAAGGAAATCAAATGATGGAAATTCTGAGTCTAAAGAGAATCATAGACGGGACCTAATTTCAATAAAAAATTCTTCGGCTTTCAAAAGTGGAAATGACATAATTGATAAAAACCAGCCCACTTTGAAGGATATAGATGTGGTTTTGGCAACAAAGGGGAATGTGGTTCCAACTCGTCAAACTCTAAAGAGTAAGAGTAAGAGTAAGAGCAAGAGATCCGAACGTGGTTCACGTAATAAGAGAAGCGGTAAGAAGAAAGCAACGGTGGTGGTTGAAGCCACTGAGATTGAGGAGCAGGAACCGGAACCGGATATCCCTAAGCGAAATACTTCTTATGGATTGATTGTTGGTCCATTTGGTTCCACAGAGGATAGGATTTTGGAGTGGAGTCCTGAGAAGAGATCAGGAACCTGTGACAGGAAGGGGGAGTTTGCACGACTTGTTTGGTCTAGGAAGTTTCTGTTGATATTCCATGAGCTTTCAATGACCGGAGCTCCACTTTCAATGATGGAGTTGGCAACAGAGCTTATGAGCTGTGGAGCCACGGTTTCTGTTGTTGTTCTCAGCAAAAAGGGTGGGTTGATGCCAGAGCTTGTGAGGAGAAAAATCAAAGTGCTTGATGACAGAGTGAGTCTCAGCTTCAAAGCTGCCATGAAGGCAGATCTTGTCATTGCAGGATCAGCAGTTTGTGCATCATGGATTGGTGAGCGCATTTTCCAACAGTTTGCTAATAGAGTTCATTCAGTTATGGCGTTTTGTTGTGCTTTAGTGTTAACTGTTTTATTACAGATAGTGTACACTGTACACTCCCTGAAGAAACTGCAGACCCCAAGACACTATGAAGTCTGAATACATTTCTTAGTGTCACATGACTCACATGTGATCTCAACCTGTCTACATTTTATACAAGTATTCATTTGACCAGAAGCAGTTTGTGGGGTAATTGATCCATCTCGGGCGCGGAAATTATTTATTCCCTGCCCAGGACACACGGTGCTTAAATACGGGAAACTATATGCCTGTTGTATTTTTAATTTTATGTTAAAAGGTCTGCTTATGTATGTTGGTGTCTTGAGGCGGAATCAGAAAAAAGCTTTAGTCCGCCGGCAGATTCTTAAATATAAAATGTGCATTGATGTGTTAAGTTCCCCTGTTATGCAAGCTGCAAGAAAGAAAAAAAAACGAGTTATAAGTCCATGCATTGTATATCTGTATATGTACATACAAATGTATCATGTGCTAAGGTCTGCTGGTATGCAAGCTCCCCAAGAAAGAAGGAAAATATTGAATTTTACATCCATGCTTATCAAATGTGCATGCATGGGTTATATAGGTGCATCTGCTGTTTATTCAGAATGAAGGTTTTCTTGTCACTTGTGGTTGTATTAATGAGTGAAGGTTTTCTTTACATGTGATTTACACTGGTGGTTACCAGTTACTGGCGCGTTATCAGGCTTGTGTTTATTTTCAGTTTTTATTGTTCTTTGTTGGAGGCATAGTCTACTGCTTTTTCAGATTAGTTAGATAAGTATTTTGTTTCTCTTCTTTCTTTGATATTTGTTGGAAGAAAATGGAATTGATA
>JABCMJ010026643.1:0-14495 GCA_014822125.1 Arbutus unedo | reverse complement strand
CCATTTCTCTCTCTCTTAAAACGTATGTAGTAAGATTGTTAAAAAAAAATTACACTACACATCCCCATATTGACTTGTGTATATAACTTATGCCCCATTACCAACTTCAAGCAACTCTAACCTTCCAAATTAATATTTCTAATCTCACTTTAATCCAAACTTTAACAAATTAAAGTATGTTTAAATTTTACGGGTCTTTACATGCACCCTCCTCAGAACCCTATTCCAACAAAAATAACTAAAAGCTCTAAAAATGAGATGATGAAAACAGCAGTAATACTAGCTATTCACCATTTCGCAAAAGCCATGATACGCTAAAATTCATATTTGTGACATAAATTGAACTCACCTGTTGTGCATAGTTGAATGCATCGTCAAACTTCAAGCAGGACTTCAGTACACGCATGACATCCCGACATGTCATGCAAGTGTCATTTGTTTTTTGGCTTATACAAGAAGCAGAAGGTGCATAAATTTCGATAGAAACATCCGAAAATATAGAAGACTCGAGTGCAATTGTTTTTATTGGCTAAGAAGCTTCAGTTTTTGTTTCACTAACCATCCGCATTCCAATTCAGATTTTCATCATGATTAAACAAGTCTATGGGTACTGAGAAAAATAATGTTTTATGAACACGTAGAAATACTACTTTCAAAAGAGAGGAAAACTGAGGAGAGTAAAAAAAGAAAGTTGAACCACCTTGTGTGCACTTTTCTTCAGTCTTAAACGTTCATCACTCGCAAAGGCAACTTGATTGTACACAGATCGTATAAAACACGAGCTGAGAGTATATAGTGGGAAAACAAGAAAATTTGAAGCTCCAAGGCATTAACCTCATGTGCATTATGAGGATCATTTAGGGAGAGCGACAGACTATCCAGATAAAGGGGAAGCCAAAGATATATACAATGTTTTGGTAAATATGCTATACAAAGTGTTCTTTGATAAGAAAAAACCTAGCACAATTCTTGGTTTGGAATAAATTCACAAGTATTCAAACAAAACTGAACACGTATAAGTGTAGTACGTATGCTACAAGCTGTTGTTCTTAGGATTAAATAGCAATAGTTGGGATCTAAAATAGAGGATTGGGAACAGACTCAGGCAATTCATCCCCTTAACAGCTCCGCATGAAGACTGTAAAGTTAGAAAATCTTTCTCCTATAACCATGCAACAATAATCAACAGCACATGTAGCATCGCTGCTCAATACCACTACGACAACTATCAACAAAAGGCAAACTGATAGGTGAGCAAAAACCTAAGAAATGGTGGATATTATTTCTAGGTAAAAATCTTAAAACGCCTGAAACCACTGGAAATATAAATACTGTATACATTCAAATGTGCCAAAATACAGCATATGGAAAAAAAAATAAAGAATCACCTTGTCAATCAACCTCCTTGATTCTTGAAGTGCTGGCTTCTTCGCCCACCGATGGAATAAAGGGAAAACAAAACCTCGGTCCACCACATTGAATCGAGCAGAAGTTAGTACAAGTAAAACAAACTGATCAATATAAAGTGGTCAATGATATGTTCATATTCACCTGCAAATCCCACCACTACTTGGAGAAAGACCTTTTCAAAAAAAACTATTCCAATTGCATGCATCCATTGATTCCATGGACTCTTTTGAAACTTTGTGGTTTGAAATCTTGACAAAATCATTTGCAACCAAATCTACCCCAGAAAATTATGTTCCTCTTGATAGACCAGCAATAAACCTGGCAATCTCATTTTGAAGTTGTTGGTTCTTTCTTGGTATATCATTTGAATTCACTTCAGCCTTCAAATGAAAAATTCAAAGAGAGAGAGAAAACAAAATATGTAGCTAAAGTTAGTGAAGTACTATAACAGAAGCATTAAAAAGAAATTGAATCCGAGGTTCTGAACTGCAAATACAGGTTACTAGTTAAAGGTGATTGTTAGATGAGTTTCCACGTCAATGGTGCACGCATGTCAGAAATTGTAATATAACAGAAGCATCAAAAGCGATAGTTTGATCTTTTAAATGTTTGTGGCTTACTGTAGGACAACTAAAGGATAGGTCTACCTTACATGGTTTCGCTATAAAAGCATCATTGAAAACATCATGTCCCCAATATGTATCGGCATCCACGTCCTCAATATGTATCTCAAACCCAACAAAAACATCATTCAACACATCATAGATGTACATAGTAGCCTAAAAACCAATAGAACAAACAGTAAGCATTCCTAGCAATCCACATACAATAGAACAGGATGTTTAAGTCTCCTACACCTTCAAATTGACAATGTAATCATTTGGAAGTAAGCGCACCTGGATCTCTTAAAGATGATCAGGTATTTCTTTCAAAAAAACGTGAGAGCTAAAGCATCTGGAATAAATCAGTTTACTCAGTTAAATAATTGGAGCCAATTTGAGTCCATAATAATATAAAGAATGAAAAGTTTCTTTCGAGCATGAGTCATAACCACATATAGCATGAGACAAGAAATAAAGAGAGTAGTTGACTACCTAACAAGCATTGACAATCTTGTAAAAGGGAGAAAAGATGACTGTTTCGTTGTAAATTGATGTAAATGTCAATACATCTATGAGCAATATAAATTGGCCCTCTACAGCCACAAATAACATTAATCCCATTCCTAATATCACTTTTGAGCTCAACATTACCAATACTAAGCAAAAAAGACCGAGCCTTAATTCCTAATCAATTAGGTTGGCTACATGAATCGGTTTTCTCCATTGAGCTTTGTCGAGGACTCAACATTACCAGTACTGCTCTTTCAATAAAATAGATCCTTTAGTTACAATGCTGTTTTTTGAAATATGTTTACCAATAAATAAATGTCCTTGTAACCGTCTTCCCCAAAGCGGTTTAATGTGCATTTTAAGTTTCTATTTTGATCTTAGTGAGTTACAACTTTCGCTTCGTTCCATCAAGCTTAAACTCAACATTCCCAAATCTAAACCAAAAAGCTAACCATTGTAAGGCAAAGAGAGTGACCTCGCATTATAATGCCTTGAGTCTACACGGTCATCCACTCAGCTACTTTGAAATAACAACGTAATTGCTCCCCGAAAGGCACAGCCTACTACATTCTCTTGGGTACAACGTTCCACTTAATACCCTAGAATAACATGTGTATGCTTCCAATGTGGGTCTCCCCAGTGAAGATCGGGGTGCTACCAATTGCAACTCAAAAAGTTGAAATCCATACAAAGATACATATATATAAATGTCACCTACATTTTCTATACGTAGAATACAATAGCTATCAGGTACCTCCTTATACAAAATGACATATTTCACCAAGCAATGACCTTTTACCCAACAAAGTAAACATTTTGTGTGTGTTAGTATGTGGGTTCATGTCTCTGAAAAGCTAGCATCACCAGTTGAAGCCAAGTCAAGATATCTTGTTCAATGGTGAAGTATATGTCATGGGTCATGGCTTTCCTTTATGGTGGTTTTGCCTTTTAAATGTTACAAGTGATGAAGAATCCTTTCATCCATGTGAATTGTCACTGCCAACTTCAGAGGATAAGTAAATTTGTCAACAATTCATAAAAAAATTTAGGATAATGAGGAATGATATATAGCTAAGAGTCACCATGCTTCAGTCCAAGCTTTTTATTAAGTGAGGGAAAATGCAATACAACCTATATGAATTAGACTACATATTTGTATGCCAGGAAAATGGTAGGTATAATACTAGTTATGCAACAGGGAGGCCAGCAGAAGAAGTCTCTACTCCTGCAAAATACCTTGAATAGTATCCCACTCCAGGCCTTTTGACTGCACAGAAATGAAAGATGCAAAGAAAGTCAAGCGAGGGATGTTGTCAAACTACTCTACATTGACAGATATGGGGAAATTCTCTAGCTGAAAAAATGTAGGAAACTCCAAGAAGAAGAAAAAGACATCAGGGCGTTTAGAAGAGGAAAAACCTGATGGATGGTAGTAAGGGTGACAGAATCTTTACTATCATGTCTCCTTGAATGAAAATTTTTCGTTTAGATATGTAATCAATAAAAGCTTTAATTACATAAACATAGCCTTTATATTTTGCTACCATGTCTCCCATGCCTTCTGGTGCATTAAATTTTGTCAACAGAAACTTAGAGACTTCATCCAACAGGTACTGGAGCGCCTGTATGATGGAGCATCCAAATGCAAGATGAAGTATTGTCTGTTGAAGGCATAATACTACAACTGAAAAGTCAAGAATCTACTAAGCTCAGGCAATTTTGAATGTAAAGGGAAATAAATTGTGTTTTTGTAACACTTAAAAAAGAACAGTTGCATGCACGATAAGTGTTATATATCCACAAAAGAGAAACACTTAGTTTTTGTGGTTTAGGCAAATTCACGAGAGAGATACTAGACAGGCATATTCACGAGAGAAATACTATTTAGTACTAAGATTGTTTTACTTTACAACATCTTTACTCTTTGTTGAAATTACAAACCACACTAAACACTAGAATGACTTCTGTAAACTTGTCTTTTATTACAAATGAATAAGAAAGTGTTGTACTATCTATGAAATATATAGCAACATATAAAATGTTATATATCCACAAAGTTTGTGCAAAGTATCTTCTACTGAAAATGCAAAGGGGTTTGGACTTATTTGGGTGAATAAATTGGGGATAACCGGAGTGTCTCACGATAACCGGAAAGTCTCATTTATGTATGTCATTGATGTCCACCACACAAATATTTATCCATGCCAGTTCAAAAGTCCTTCTGCTCCTATACATGGTTTGATCATTCCACAATTTTGGAGTATCAGAAACATCATAAATTCGTCTACAATTTTCACTCTATTTTTTGTATGCTTTCTGTGCAAGAAACCTAGACGCGAGAAGTTTGACAGGCGAAGAAAAATTGGTATTCCTCCATTTGATTGAGCCATTTTACCTTCTGAGGCAAGGCAGCGAATCAGTCTTAAGGAGATTGTGAATCCGCACAACTCGATTCGGTATTGTATTGTTCTGTTTACAATTTAGATTGTATGTTCTTATCGATTATGGTCTGTAATTTTCGACTTCAACTATCAAAATCAATGGATTTATGTTTTTCTAGAATTTTTTAGTGTTCTTTGAATAATTTTTCCCTACATCTTCTAGCACATGAAAATAAGCAAGGTCCAAAGATCTTTTCATCAGTAAAGGACCCGACACAATCCAAAACCCTACTACAAATCCCAGTGTTATAGCTGTAAAGAACAAAGCTTCTGAAAATCCCTCCTCCTTCTTCGCTTCCACGTGGTCCAGCTTTAGCAAGAATTTTACTGTTTTTCATTTTAGTTTGGAAGGGGAGGCCCACAAAGATTGTTGCCAACGAAATTAGATTC
Source organism: Arbutus unedo (assembly GCA_014822125.1). Classification (NCBI taxonomy): domain Eukaryota; kingdom Viridiplantae; phylum Streptophyta; class Magnoliopsida; order Ericales; family Ericaceae; genus Arbutus; species Arbutus unedo. The sequence continues at coordinate 9,142 of JABCMJ010026643.1, read as the reverse complement.
ATTCATGTTTTGAAGCTGAGTACTAGACGACATTCTTGCTGTCAAACTATTACAAGGTGCCAAGCTCAAGATGCTTGGAGGAACAAAATTGATAGGAACGCGTTGTTTTCCCACGGGTTACATGCTTATTGACTGCCTTAAGGATAAACTTGGTCAGTCATCATGCTACTGGCATTTATGTTGCTACCTCTATCTTTGGTGGTTCCTTTACCTCTGGACAAGCCCCCTACCGGAAGGTTTGAATGGATGACTTCCAAGGCTAGGGCTCGATCCTGCACAATTAACTTGCTTCATACCGGGTAGTATCTGACTTACTTAACACACTCACAAGCGAGGCAATAAAGCCTATAAAATATGTTAACTCCATGAATGATATATCTATTGAACCTTTCTTTTACTTGGGATTTAGAATGACTGTATTTGAATTTCATTTTACTTGAGAATTTGCTCATATTGTTACTTCGTGATAATTTTATCTTCTCAACTTCCAATGAGGAGAATTTTTGCTTTTTTGCTCGAGTTCTTTACATCCAGCTAGATGTTAGAATGATGGATGAAGCCAAATAAGTATATGGTGTTTTAAGATACACAAAACATAATCTCCTCGTGATGGTTGATGCTTTTGGCTTCTATGGTAATTGCTAGTCATGTTCTCATGTTTTATCTTTTGTTATTGGTCGATTTTCATAGAATTAGTGACTGATTGGGTCTAATTCAAAGAACAAGCAAATATATAGAATGATATAGGCATGTAGCAAGAATCTGTTTGAGATGCTTTTCCACATTCAATTTATGTAGTGAACTACACAAATACTCAAAGATGAACACTAGTTTTTGTGGTTCAGTCACGCCCATGAAAGAGATACAATCTCCTACCAAGATTGTTGTAAATTATAATACTAAGCAAATGACACTCAACACCATTTAGCTTCTGGCCAAAGTACTCGAGACTCAACATCATTACCTTTTATTGTAACTACAAAACAAACTATACCAACTACTAGAATGACTCTTTTGTCTTATTGTCTTTTATTACAAATGAGCAAATAAGCACGGTCCTTATTTACGAAGCAAGTAGCGACATTTAAATATGAAACCACAGAGTTTGTGCCAATTATCTTCTACCATCTGAAAATAGGCAAGTCTCCAAGACCTCTTGAAAAGTAAAGGACCCCACACAATCCAAAATCCAACTGCAAATCCAAGTGCTATGGTTGCAAGGAACACTGCTTCTGAAAATCCCTCTCCTTCATCTTCTTCGTTTCCACTTAGTTCAACTTTAGGATGAATTGTATTGTTTTCATTGCACTTTGCGAGTGGAGGCCCACAAAGATTGTTGCCAACGAAACTAGATTCATTCAAGCTTTGAAGCTGAGTACTTGATGGAATTCTTCCTGTCAAATTATTATAAGACAAGTTCAAATGGCTCAAGAACGCCAAGTTCGAAATGGTTGAAGGAATTTCACTAGAAAGTTGATTTAGTGAGAAATCAAGAGATTCTAGTTGTCGCATATCACCAATATTTCTTGGGATCCTTCCTGTTAAATGATTGCCAGATAAGTTCAATGACCATAGCCCTACAAGCCTCGTCAGCTCCTCAGGAATCTCTCCAGATAGATTATTTTCAGAAAGATCCATGCTTGTAACCAATTGAAGAGTGGTGCTATATTCAATATCTCTTCCTTTGGTCACCAAAAGTGCATTATCTGGAAAATAGTATCTTGAATATTCTACTGTATATCGCGTGTTACTTGAGCTATGTATTTCTGCCATTGCACTTAAATTGGCGAAACATCTTTGCACCGGACCTGATAGATTATTATGTGCTACGTCCAAGATTTGAAGAAAACTTAAATGACATAGTTGATGTGGAAGGTCGCCCAAAAAGTTATTTGACCGAAGATTCAAAACTATCAATGTTGACAATGAATTGCCCATCCACGGTGGTATGCTTCCAGTAAACTTGTTCTCACCAAGGTCGATGATCGACAAAGTTGTGCAATTTTGCAATGTCCGAGGTATTTTCCCTGAGAGGTTGTTGTGCCGCAAATGCAATGACGCAAGGACGCGTAAATATCCGATGGAGCTTGGAATTATACCCGACAGATTGTTGTTGTCTAATTTGAGGATTTCCAATTTTCCCCAATGGGTCCAACAGTTGGGAATTATTCCAGACAAAAGATTACTTCCCAAATTGAGCACCGACAATGCTTTGTTTGGTTTCTCTCCCTTACCACCACATAAGAAGTAGTAAATAGAGCCTGAAAAAGAGTTATTAGATAGATCTAGCAAACCCAAATTGGAAGGGACGAGTGGTAGTGAACCGTTGAAGCAGTTGGAACTAAGGTCAATCGCTGAATCTGGAGACATAACATTAGGTAAGCTTGATATATCTCCATGAATTTGGTTGCGAGAGAAGTTAACGTAATCGAATTGGGAAAAACTGGACCAAAACCCTATTGGAATGGAGTCTGAAATTCTTGTGTGAGCTATGCTCACAAAAGTTAAGTTCCTCTGACTTACAAGCCATGAGGGAAATGGCGGCCCTAACTGCCAAGAGTCCAAATTTAGATACTCAACTTGAAAAGGGGGATTCCAACTCTCATTCACTTTTAAAGTGAAACTGTTTCCACCAGCGTCTAGGTAACGCAATTTCACGAGATTTGCAAAGTGAGCATCAGAGACGATACCATTCAACGAATTACCATATAGGTTCAAGACTTTTAATTTCGCAAGCTGCCCAAGACTTTCAGGAAGAGTCCCATTCAATTTATTATAGGAAAGATCTAAGGTTATCAAGGATGATAATCTTCCTATTGACATTGGAATGGGACCAGAAAAAGAGTTTCCACGAAGATTAAAATTAACAAGACTCTTTAGTTGACCAAGCTCATTCGGCAAGCGATCGACAAAATCGTTACTTGATAAATCAATGCTCTTCAAATTACAAAGTTTTCCTAGTGATGTTGGTATGCCCCCTTCAAGTGCATTCAATGACAAGTCAAGATTATTGAGGGAAGTCAAGTTTTCAATGGCACTTGAGATCACACCTTGCAAATTATTCACTTGAATATTGAGCGACTCAAGATGGGTTAGAGTATACAGCCAATTTGGTATGGTAGAATTGAAAACATTGAAAGACAAATCAATAACTCTGAGATAAGTCATGTTTTGAAAACCACTAGGAACTAGACCTTCAAAGTTACATCCACGGATATTTAGGGAGACAAGATGATTGAGGTTGGAAATCCAACCAGGTATAGATGGTCCTAATCCTTCGTTATACGAAAGGTCGAGGATGGCAAGTGATGTAAAATTAATTTTGTTCCAAGCTGAAAAAGGGGAGACATGATAATTGAGTTTAGAATCAGACAAGTGTAATTCTACCAAAGAAGGGAGGTTGCTTATCACCTGTAGCCAATCCGATGCTTTCCTAAGGTTCACAACACTCATATCCAAGTGTTGTAACGAAACAAGACCCGAAAGCCATTGCAGATTTCCACCACTTAGTCCGAAGGAGTTACTCGCGAGATCAAGGTAACGAATCTTTGTGAGATTTCCTAGTTGAGGAGGAATGGTTCCACCCAAACTGGCCCCAGACAGGTTTAGGTATCTCAGACTTGCAATAGAGCCGATGAAACTGGGAATTTGAGTCCCTCCAAAATCATTGGAGCTTAAGTCCAGATAATGGAGGTGCTTCAAATCGAGCAAAGAACGATTTATCTTGCCACCTAGCCGATGCCTCACTCGAGCTTCGTATTCAGCCTCATACTGGGCTTCAGTATAATAATCAGCATTACCATTATAAGGATTTTGAAGGTGGATCTCATGGACGTGACCGGTAAAGTTGTGGCAAACAACTCCAGCCCAATGGCAACAATCCTGATCACCAGCCCAAGAGGACAATCGGTTCGAAGGGTCTTTCAAATCTTGCTTGAATTTAAGAAGGGCTTGCCTTTCAGTTTCGAAGCAAGTGATGCTTTTATTGGAGCTGCTGCTTCCATTGCAAAACCAAACATGAAATGTTGCAAAAGTGAGAAACCAAACCAACAAAACAATCACTGCACTTGCCATGGATTTTTTCAACACTATTTTTTAGTTTTCAGTTTGTGATGTGATTAATCTGTACCCATTGTGATCTTAATGGGTTGCTATTTATAATGCATATGTGGTCCATAATTCAGACTCTTAAGTGGGTTAGAACTTGACTTTCAATTACTTGAAACAAAATGATTGACCGACTTCTCATAGATATAATTATAGGCTTGAATCATGTTGTACACACTTGTAATCATGTTTTACTCCGAAAAACGTGTAACATGGCAACGTTAGGTGATCTTCTTGTTTGTATGACATTTTTTTTTTTATAATTCGTATTATGTGGCCATTATAAATAGTTCTATACCATATAGAATTGTAGTTGTGCATATTAATGGTGAGTTACGATCTTTATGGTTCATGAGTTGTGTATTTTTTTAGGGTTAGATATGACTAACTTAATTGCTTCAATGTAAGAAGTGTTATTTTCTACATTTATATATAAGGAGCCAATTGGCAATAGTATTGGTAGGCTTGAGAGTGAAGCCTTGCAATTTTAACAGATTACCATGTCAGTCCACGTAAGAATTGTGTTGGAACAATGAAAACGATTGTATTTGTCGAAAATTCATTAGCATGTCTCATAGGATTGTTAAGAATAATGGACCTAGTTCAATAACTACAACGTTATTGGCAATTGAAATTGTTCTTCATATATTTCAGCCAAAAATAGACTATCTGATATCCAATGGAAACATTAACTACTTACTTGTTTTCTCATTTAAATTTTACTTCCATCAGTAATAAATAATTTGTATTTCAATTTAACGAGTTTTTCATCTTTCTTTTTCATTATGTACTCCATTCGTAAATCTCATCACAAATGCAATATTGACTTTTTCGTCAAGTGTTATAAATAATCGCCACTTGGGGCGTATGATAGTTTAACGACTTCTATTTAAGTGAACCCAATTGCATCTTGATCAATGGGGTTATGACTTACGGGTCAAGTCGAGATCGCATTTGGTAGTGGTTCATAAGTTGGGAGATACCTACCCTACCTTATTCTGGAATTCAAAAATTAGTTTTCCACATAGCTATCGTATATGAGAAATGTAATGATAACCTTGTTTAAATATTTACAATATGCACTCATTTAATTGTTCTAAATTCATAATTCTTTTATAAAAGTTTAAATCATTTGCATATAAAATCATAACATTTATTTAAAAGTTCATAGCATTAAAATAAAAACTCATAACATACTAATATTGTGAATTCAAAGAAGATTTTTTGAATTTATATCTAAGTATAATTAATGCCTTGATAAAAGTTCAACTCATATTATGTGTTTTAAACAAAGTACAATTACATAAATTGAAAAGTACATGCACATTTATTGCTCATGGTGTAATTTTTTTATCCCTGATTTTTCACGTCAGGTACTGAGCGTAACGTTGAAGAATCCGACTTTCAGATATTTGAAGACAGCAATACCGAGGAAGAGCGGATTGCGCTTGGGTTTCTTTAGCGTAGTCTAACGCGCTGACTTTTTAATTTCAAATTTATTTTCACGAAAAAACGCTATGAAATTACCCTTAAAGTAATCCGTATTGATTATCTTTCAGTTTATTTAGAAAGTATAACCATTTAAATTTAGTTTTTTGACGAATTTAGTTTATCCATGAATCATATCAATATCATAATGATGCATACCATTCCTTTTCTAAAAAACTTGACGCATTTTTTTAAATTCTAAAGAAATAACCAGAAAGACAGCTTGAGTCAACTGTAGCTCGGTTTGTATGTATAAAATTGAGTCATTTATAAAGACAAGTTTAGTACGCAAATCAAATTTGAGTTCCAAACCATTTTCAGAGTGATGAAGTTTTTGGTATGGCAATATTGAAGCTAGCCATCTGGATCAAAGGCAAATTTAAGCTGGCAGGGATTTTTGTGGCGGATTTTGAGGGTAACCTTGATGGGGTTCGGAGAATTTCGGTTTAGAAGAGGGTTAGGAACGGCGCACTGGTGCTCTCTACAATTTGCGGAGGCTGCGTTGGTGAGGTTGTGCTCTCTGGATCAATTTGTGGTGTGTTGGTGAGGCTGTGTTGGACGGCGCACTATTTCCAATTTTTCACAGATCGTATGGTAGGAGTTTTCAAGTTTTGCTTAGATTTAAAGTTTAAGTGGGTATAGTACAGTATAGATAGGGGCTTTAAGATTTGATTATGTATTGTGGGGTAGGTAGGTTGGGTGGCTACTTGCCAACCACACACCATACCTTGTATATCTCTTTCCTTTTTATATTATATACTATTTTATTTCTCTGATATAAAAAAAAAAATGGAGCTCGAGTTCACCAGTTTGGCTTGAACCAAACTCGAGCTTATTTAACTTTAAAAAGTTCATCTCAAATATCTTAAAACTCGGCTCAACTTATTTTTAACCTTTGTTGGAGTAATAATCCAATTCCGACGACTTAGAAAAAGGACTTAAGTCCATTATCGAAAGCCTATGATTTATGATGGCATGTCTCGTCATATACAGATCTTGACCATTTACTTGAAATATTTTGTGTGGAATTTTAGTGCAAGAATTTTTTTTATAACCGATGTATTCAGTCAATTTTGAGTATGTTTCATCTGTTGCCAACTAGTCCTTAGGATCTTGAAATTAAATGAACGACCAGAGAAATCTCCAATAACCTCAAAGTTAAAGTTGTGGTTGTCAATGTTCGACCTTAAGATGTTTGGATTTACAACTCATTCCAATTCCCAATCTCCAAAGGAGAAGATTAAGAGAGCCGTTGATTTTCTGACTTAACCATTTAACTTCCGAAGTCAATTTGACCATCTACTTTGATTTTAAGGTCAACTTATTTTGAAACCTTAAACGTGATTGTTGGAGTAACAATCCTAACGAAATTGAGGATTAATTTTGTCGACACAGTTGTCCATGTACCAGTAGTAGCTACTGTAACCCTTGCTTCTTTAGGTAAAACTTCTGATTGAGTTACTCAGAATGCTACCAAGATATCAGTACCGTTTGTTTCATAGTTAAAAGTGTAATAAGTTAATTAGTAATCTTTAACACCAACTTTGGATCCAACATTTACTTTAGTCTTTATTTGTGGATTGGCTAGTATTCCACCAATTAATGACCCATGATTTCAAACACTTAGGAAATGAGGGAGAAATTCACGAGGACAAAAATACTATAGATGCAAAATAGAAAAGATAAGTTAATATTTTTTTTTTTTGTGACATTTTAGATTTGTGAATTGGATTGTTACTCAATTTAGTGGATTTTCATAAGCATAAAATACCACAAAAAGAGTTTAGTTTTAGGATTATTTCGTATACATCGTTTGCTTGGACTCGAGTGAACATTTTGAAAAACTCAAGTTATGTTAGAAAAAGAAGAAGGAATTTTTACTCTTTTGTTTTTTCTCTTACTAACAAATAATTCATTCTTTAGTTCAGTCCACCCACTTAGAAAAAGGAAGTCTATTATTGTGGGCACACTATGATTTTTTATGGCATGTCTCGTCATAGATCTTGACCATTTCCTTGAGATATTTTGTGTGAAATTTTAGTGCAAGAATTCAAGGTAGAAGATTATGAGAGGCTTTGATTTTCTAACATCCGTCATTTTTTTTTTTTTATTTCGTTATTGGTCTTTTGCCAACGTCGTGGTGTATTGGAATCTAAGTGGCAAATGATGGTTGGACTCTCAGGCACTAATATAATTGGGATGTGAGCACTTCGAAGTGATGCGAAACATTCTTAAATTCTTATTAATTTTTGTAAGATTTCTGAGATTAACGAAATATTTTCTTTTTTACCGAGAGAAAAAAAAACTACTCAAGTGACCCAATACCATCTCAAATGATCCATACCTAACTGGGAAAGTCTTTGATCCCATAAAAGTTTTCAAGAAAATTTTTCATAATTCAAAATGAATAAAGTGAATTTATTTGTTGGCTTTTAAATTCAAATGAATCCTAATGTTTAATTTTAAATTCAAAAATATTTTCGAGAAAACGTTTCTGAGACCGTAACACTCCTTTACCTAATTACAATAGACAATATGTTAAAATTTGACAACCTTATATCAATGCAAGAAGTGTTATTTCGTAAAGTTTATTCTATAAGAAGCCACAATGACAACAGCAATTGTAGGCTTGAGAAAGAGAAGAGCCTTAGGAAAATTTGATTGATTTTATAAGAAGCCAATTAATGATACCCATCTTAAAGAAAATAGTACTAATTAAGTAGTTTCTATTTCACTTTAATGAGTTTCTCATTTTTCTTTTTCATTATGTACTCTCCCTATAAATTTCACCACAAATGCAACATAGACTCTCCCGTCAAGCATAAATAATGGACATTCACTGCTGATTATGAAGGCTGAAAGAATAGTTCGCTTTGTAATAACCACGAGGGGTGTATGATAGTTCAATGAGTTGTATTTGCTATATATATGGACCCAATTGCATCTTAAATGAGGTTAAGACTCAAGAGTCAAATCAATATAGCATTTGGAAATGGTTATAGGGAGAAACTAAAATCTTTCAAAACTCGCAAGTCGGATCTTCATTTCTTGTCCGCAGTTCATAAGTTAGGAGAGATACCTACCGCATTTCGGAAGTCAAAAATTTGTTTGCCACATAACCATACTATATAAAAAAAATGATGATAACCCTGTTTAAATACTAACAATATGAATTCAAGAAAAATGAATTCTAAAGTATTTGGGCTATCGTGTAAAAGACATGATTTCAGCCACATGATAAAAAGTTGATAAACTATGATTTGGGCCTATTCAAAAATATTTTCCATTTTAAAATAGAAGTTGGCTACGCCAAGAAAGCCCAAAGAGTTCAATTGGAGAAGTCTGAAAATCTATACAACAAACTTATGGCCCGTTTGGATGGAGGGAAAGGCAGGGAGATAAGTTTTGGAGGGGGTAAAAAAATTGACGTGACATGTTTAGCATGGTTTGGGAGCATAAAAATGCAGGGGGATAATTTTTCACCCCTCCAAAAATAATCCCCCTCAGAGGGATAGAGGGGGATAATTTTTGGGCCGGGGTGGGGGTG
>JABCMJ010026637.1:0-11217 GCA_014822125.1 Arbutus unedo | reverse complement strand
TAACACACTACATACGTACGCGCATGGATTTTCATAAAAACGGTAATGTAGTACTTACTTGTATTTTTCTTTCGCGTGTGAATAACCACTCCAACTTATCTTTCCACCCACAAAAATCTGATAGTGCGCGCGAGAGAGAGAGAGAGCAAGAGAGATATCTAGAGAGCAAGGTCTAGAGAGATAGAAGCCTAGAGAGAGAGAGAGAGAGAGAGAGAGAGAGAGGGAGAATTTATGAAAAAATATGATTGTGGAAGTTAAAATGAGCGTGGAGGAAAAAGTGGGGATAGGGGATAGGGGAGTGGGATAGTGAAGATATAATAATTATCTATAACTATATTTAATTATAATACATAATATATGCACAAAAATATATGTACTTAACTCATTATAATCCCACTTAATAAAATTAGAAATTAAATGTTTAATGAAAAAAAACCATTAGACATATATTAAAATCCTAAAATTCGAGGTCCTTACAATATTATTTATGTAACTACCCATAATCCACAACCTCTTTCCACTAGCCATAACTTCCTTACTATTTCTTTTCATATCTCTCTCCGGTGATAGTCAATTTGTACATGCAGCACGTGTATTCCTACCGCTTTAATACTAAGTGGGCAATCAATTAAGTTGAGGTCAGATTTAGACAACACAAATATTAGAACTGGCACTCTTTCTAAACGATAAACAATTTTAATTATCAAAATAAACTGACCTGAAACGAGAGGACTTACGCAGTATAATTAATATTATTTAAGTGGACTGCCTAGAACCCCTAATGACGTTAATATCAACACAAGAATCTTTTTAACCACAGTCCCCTTGCAAGTCGCAACAAGGACAGACGTTCTTATTATTAAAATGTTTCATAAATCTAGCACACACAGTAATTACATAGGAATATTCTGTATCTACCAATGATTCACAAAGTCTCTTGCAAGCACTCAGTATTATTTATGAGTTTGTATGCAGAGCTATTGGGGTCTTCACTTAAACTTATAATCGCTGTGTCTCTTCGGAGAACCAAATCAAGTTTTGAGTTTTGAATCGAGATGGGGGCAAAGCAGCCTTATTTCATAGCTATTCTGTTCCAGTGCATAGCTGGTGCAATGTTCATACTCTCTAAGGCTGCGCTAAATGAAGGTATGAACAGTTTCGTGTTCATATTTTACAGACAAATTACTGGAGCTCTTGTCCTCATCGCTGTGATCATCTTCAAACGGTAACATTGCAGACAAATCTGGTCTTCATTTTTCTCTGTCAATATATGAAGATTTTAACCTTGTCATTCTGTTTTGCATTTTAGAGAAAGTCCAATGCCACTTTCATTTATGACCTTCTGGAAGATTTTTGTGCTTTCTCTAGTTGGGTATAATTACTTTCAACTCCTCCCCTTTCTCTTGTGAATATGTACTAATTCGAAATTGTAAATCATCGATCTCTATGGATATTCAGCTTCATTGTTTTCATATTTCAGCGTCGCTATAGGATTCAATGTTTATGCTGTTGCCCTCAATGATACATCTTCAAGTTTGGCCGCCGCTATCGGTAACTGCCTGCAGCCGATGGTATTTTTTCTTGCAATTGTACTCAGGTATATATCCCAACTCACCTTACAAGTTTTAGGTGTTGCTAGAAATTCTTTATACTCAATAAAAATTGAAAAACTGCCTGCGATGAATCTCTAGTTTATTTATCGTTATTTGATTTTATCCCAGTTAAAATCTGAATTAATATGTGACTTAATCTATGTGATTATGAAAAGATGAACAAATAAAAATGAACGAAAACATGACATACAGATGTACATGGAAAACCCCAAAGCGGAAAAAAATTCCTGGGAGGGAAGAAAACACTATAACTCAAATGCAGAACAATATAGTTTTTTGCAATCAAACCTACCATCCTCAAAACGTAAGATCTATCGCAGGGCTCTTTCTTCGATCTTCCTCCAAAATTACTTCTGAACAGGCTTCGCAAGATTGGTAAGTTGAAGAACTTAAATCTCGAGAAACGCTTAATCGAGAAGATTATTCTTTAATGAATTTTGTTATGGGTACAAATGGGGTGCACAAATGGTGCACCCATGTGAGAGGAGAGAGGATGGGGGGCTCAACCAGGATGGGACCCATCCCTCTCACATTTGTGCACCATTTGTGCACTTTATTTGTACTCATAGCAATACATAAGTGCTCTCAAGATATTGCCTACACTCAATATTTTGATCCCTCACGAATTTTCTATCTATAGAATAGCTCTGGACAGTTGGTGCAACTTCTCGAGGCACATCTTGAATTTATAAAAAAATTCTGACATCTCTCTTGAGTGGCCAAATCGAGTCTTTGAAATTTTGAAAATCAGGAATTTGCTCGAGTGACCTCAGTTGTCTTGAGACACCTATGAAACAAAATAAATTTTTGTCCCAAGGTTTCAATTTGTAAACTTTCAAAACTTTTCCAATTCGGATTTCAGCTTCTATTGCGATGGGAAACTTCCAAAATTTCTCCACAAACTCCCAAGGCCTAATTAAACTCGAATTTGACTTTCTAAGAAAAACTAAACTCAATAAATCATAACGGAAATATTAGAAATCTAAAATATTACAAATTGATTCCATAATTCCTTTGGAACTTATTAATAATTAATTTGGAACTAACAATCTTCCCTTTGGCAATTTTGGGAACTAAATTCATTATGATTTTAAATGCGAAAAAATTGAGGGCTCAACATATAACCTACAACCAACCCAAAACGTAAAAAAAACTCATGAAATCAAATTAGAATAAAATTAATTTAAGCACAACCACATCCAGAGAGAAAATAAAAAACAATCAGAAAAATAATATCAACATCATTATCATATCAATAATGAGACCTCACCATGAACATGCTATATGTCACCAACTAGTACCAAGTCAAGGAAAAAAAAAACCTTACGTAATCACCTTAGAGAATTTCCACAAACATCAAGTCAAACATATCTTCCTCTTTTTGGTCATGTAATGTGACAAGGATTCAAAAACAAATCATGTAAGCTCCTCCTGAGGACATGTCGGATCTAGACCGACCACAAAACACCCAATCAAAAATAAATATTTTTTTCTTTTAAAAAATATTCACAAAGAATCAAATATTGAATATCAACAAGTTTGCAGAATGAGATGAATTTTCCTGCATATGATTTTACCAAAATATCATCTCCAACATAATAAATATTCTATTCATGAACAACATTCAAACATATCAGGACAACCAGAACGTCCATTCATGAATTCAAAGAAGAATGTCAATAATGTGTGTGTGCATCACTCAAAACACCTCACATATATAAGTCAATTGTATCAAAACTCAAAAACTTACATGAAATAGATAGTTCTCAAGCAGTTTTTGCACATGAAGTCAAATCGATCAAGTCCTATGAGATTGTTTTGATGAACATTGGAATTAACCCACCTTCAATTTTAATCAATTATATCAATTAAATGCTCCATATGTAATTTAATTCTTTTGGATCGACTTTTTCTAATTCGCATAATTTTGTACTATCATCGGCGATTTTCACAAAATGAGAGCGGTAGCCATCTTCATAGTGAACATAATTAGTATATAATTTGTTGGAAACTTTCACGCGATCTCTAAGGTGGCCCTTTTGTCTAGTCAATTTAATAGAATAGGAGTGATATGTGAGCCAAAGTTTAATCATCACAAGAAGAATTCTGGTTATAGGTCAATAAACGTGCAACTACCACATGAGTATTAATGCAAAGTTTTATGAGATTGAAGGCCTAATTAAGCCAGAAGATTAGGTGACAAGATAATATGTTCATGAAACACCTATAGCTCATAGTGCATGAAAATTTACTCATGGCCATAACAGATTTGTCAGTTGATCCATGTATGAAATACGCATGTTATCAATGATGAACATCTTATGAAAAATCACAAAAGAACATTGTGCCATCATAAATAAACATGATCATAAAGACATCACTCAAGGTAAACCCAAAACAAGAACTTTAAAAAACACAAAAGAAAATTTTGTTTTTGGGTTCTTTTAAAAAATATTGTATTTTTTATGACAAAAACAAAGAAAAATCTGGAACATATTGGAGCAAATCCCTATAGAACTTCTAACATATTTGAACCGAAGAGGATCTATGGGTTCAGTAAAGATGTCAACTTCCTTGGGCTCAAATTTAACAGCAAGACAATTTAGATCAGATTTTGTAACACATACATTTCTAACCTTGATTTTTCAACTTTCTTATGAGTAACCAAATTAGACTTTCTAGATTAGGATGGAAGTCCCAATTCTAATAATGTCTCCTACCAACCATATGAATTTGAGGAGACACATCAAGATAATTAGGGAGCCAAAAACAATTTGATCAAATGTGATCCTTGACTCCTCAATAGTGGTAAATTATTTTTGACCTATTTTTGTAGAGTATTTGGTCTTATTTGCACCATCTTTTCTTTACATACTAAATGGGTTTTCCACAGTTTTCACAGAAAAAATCACATTATTCACCTGTTGCACTTTAACTTTACCTTCATTCGAGGTGAAAAACGACGAAGGCTCAAATCCAAGACGTGATCAATTTCTCACAATGAGTTGAGCATCAAGTATGATATGCAAATATTTGAATCTCACATTAAAACGCTCAAACATAGTATTAGGAATTTTCAGCTCATTAGATAACTTAGCAACTTGATTTTCAAGTGCTACATTTACTCAAAAAGACTACAAATCTTATCAAGTTAAATTAAAACATTTTCTTTGAGTTTAAAATGTTATTCAGAAATACATTTAAGAAAAAATTCCAATTCACTTACATTACCCTATGAAACTATCAACTCCTTAAGTAATTGAAACTTTGAATTTTTACTGGCTTTAAACTTGTCACAAGTTTAACATTGATTTTGGTGTTTTCAGTGTATTGAAAAAGTTTTTCATATGACTCCTTAAAGTGTCCAAATTCAACATCTCTTATTCTTCTTTTTCACTATCCTTTGATCTTCCTTTTCCAATCCCAAACTTTTTCTTTTATAGGAAGCAATCAGAGCAACTACATTCCTAGAATTAGTTTCTTCTTCCTCGCAAGCATCATGTGAGTCACTCTCATCATCACGAGTCATGTTATTTAACACTTTCAAGTTATTTTAAGCTTGTTACCAAAAGCTTGTGCTATATGCCCATAACCTTGGTATTCATAGCACTTGACAACATGTGCTTGACATTTTTACCCATTTTCCCTTTCCTTTTGGAGGATCAAATTTCTGCATTTCATTCTCCTTTTGATTCTTTAAATCATTTTCATAATAATTTTTCTTAAAATTTCCCTTTTTAAAGCTTTTTATAATTTTTTCGTGAATTTGGACATAGCTTCTATTGTATATGCTCTCATCATTACTATACGAGTCTGAATTTTAGTAATTTTAAAAGGAATAGATTTTGGCAAATTTTTCAACCTTGATGATTCAAAAGTATCCCAACCACTTCTTCGACTGATATAAGGGGTAATTTTTTCTTTTTCAGAAGTATAGTCTCATTTGTACGAAACTGTTTGGTTAAGGAAAGCAAAATCTTTTTGACAACTTTAAAATTAGGAATAAACTCACCCAGATTAAAACGAGCATTCACAATATGGTTCAATTTAGCATAAAACTCATTAAATGTCTCATGTTCCTCCATTCTAATAAGTTTAAACTCAATGCCATTAAATTGATGTTTTGACTGTCTTACAATATCATTACCTTCATAAGTTTTTACCAGAATATGCCATGCTTTTTTGTTATTTCAAATTTTGAAATTCTCCTAAATCCACCCGTATCAACCAAAAACAATACCGTTTAGGGCAAGGTTGTTACAAGCACGCGTGTCCCTTTCAGTAGCAGTCAACCCAGCCGAAGGCTTTGGAGTTTCATGACGTTCGACAAGGGTAGTGGGAATAGAGTATCCCGTAAGAACTGAGGTCCAGATATCCTCATCCATGCCTTTAAGACGTGCCTTCATCCTACACTTTCAATAGTCAAAATTTAAACCATCTAAGAGTGGTGGTTTAGAAGGAAGAAGAGGTTGCATCCATAATAGAAAATCAAGGATCTAAAATATTTTTCAAAAGTATTTATTACCCGCTCTGATACGAATTAAAAAAAAGTATCATATCATGAATTAAATATTCAGTAACAGTAAATCAATCAATGCTTTATCGCTTGCGATTTTTCAACAATGATGCGTGTGACAATGGAATTTTTGAAGCACAAGAATGTTTGGATTAGTCTTTCATAGTTTAAAATGTTAAAATTTATATCTACCCCATCATCCTCTAAAACAACTATTGGCAGTTATAAGCAAAAAAAAAAAATACATTGCAGGATGGAGAAGTGGAAACCGAAGACAATTGGTGGAGTTGCAAAAATAGTAGGTATCATGTTGTGCATGTTAGGTGTGGTGACCCTTGCCCTCTACAAAGGCCCCTATCTGCATCCCATAGTCCATCACCATCTCCTTGATAGTAGGCCGGAACATAATGATCACTCTCCCGGTGACCGAAACTGGATGAAGGGTTGCTTCCTCATGTTTTTTTGCACTATTTGTTGGGCTCTTGTGCAAGTTTATCAGGTGCCATCTCTCATTGGTGATTTACATTTTATACAGAAATAAGACCATAGAATTGAGTCTTGCCAAAATTGAAAAAAAAAAAAGTTTTTTAATGAAAAACGAATGTAATTAATGACTAAACAATGTTTCAAATCAATGTACTAATTGATTACAATATGTATGAAAAAAACAGGCTCCAGTTATGAAAGATTGCCCTTCGAGGCTCATCTTCACAGCCTTCCAGTGCCTTTTAGGTGCGATTCAATCAGGTGTAGTCGCAATTGCGGTGGAAAGAGACATTTCTCAATGGAAACTAGGTTGGGATATCAAACTCGTGGCTGTACTTGGTTGTGTAAGTAAAACATCAACCACTTAATTTATTCTTCATAGTTCCTTCAATATGTCTAATCTTTTGCCAATGTTTTGTTCAGTTGCTAAATAACCTATATCAACCGAATGTATTTTGCTTTAGAAAAAAGGATACGATAAGATGAAGGAAACAATTTTTGTAATACATGTACTTTTGCTTCAATACATTGACCCTCACATTGAACTAATTTTTTCATGATATATGTTTGAATTAACTTGTTTATAGGTATACTACTTTCAAACTTTTGTCAGATGAAATTCAAAATCCAATTCTTCTTAGTGAGAATAATAAATAATTAAAAGACGTTAATCAAATTGAAAATTTTATAAGAATATAATTTTTTGGCTTATTAATTTGTCTTTTCTTGTCTAAAAAACTTTAATTTTTGTCTTTAATAATCTCGTATTGGGGTCAATTTTTAAAGTTTTTGAGCTTCTCTTGGTGCAACAAATTAATTAGATTATAAAAAGAAAAACATGACCCGAAACACTTAGAAAAAAAAAGAAGCTAATTAAAATATAAAAGTAGGCAAAACGATGTGCTAAGTTTGTACTAACTAATTATCAATGTGAGAATTTCTACAATTAAGGATGGCGAAGGTTGAAGTCCTTCATTGTTAATCTTTGCTTTTTTCCTCGTTTATTTTCTCTATTTTACATTGTGTAATTACCTAATTACGGAGTCATCACAGGGATTTATGACTAGTGCGGTTGCAAGCTATTTATTAGCATGGATGGTAGAAAAGAAGGGGCCTGTTTTTCCGGCCATGTGGACCCCACTAAGTCTAGTCATTACAACCCTTTTCTCCACATTCCTTTTAGGTGACGTAATTACTCTAGGAAGGTAATTTTAGTTTTCTTATCATACATTACCAATTTATCATTTTTTCCATTATTTTGATCTAGTTATTTGTTTTTCTTATAGGTACGTACTTTATTGGCTGCAATAGGAAGGATACATCACCCAATATTTTGTCTAGAAACATATATACATGTGTGTGTTTATTCGTCTAAATAATTACTTACTACATCACATGATTCTTTTTGAAATATAGTCTTTTAGGTGCGATATTATTGGTTGGAAGCCTCTATTGTGTATTGTGGGGGAAGAGCAAGGAAGAACAAGAACAAGAACAAGAACAAGAAGAGAAGCTAAAGAAGTTAAACGATCAAGATGGTTAGTCGAGCAACATTGCTAGAAAAATTTGGTGACAATGAAGATAATACTATCATTGCATTTTGTAAAATGCAGGTTCCTCTGCTTTTAGTTTAAGCACTGTATTCCTATGTTGCGAGTGCTTGGGCAAATAATCGATCTTAAGTGTTGCATTGTGTTCTTGTCGCTAACAATTATTCCATGATAACTTATATTGCCTTGGTAAGTTGCTTTAAACTTGAAAGTCGGTAATGATACAAATCACGATTAGTTATACTTTCAATTTTTATTTTGCACGCTAATCACCTATCAATTCATGTGGCCCTATACACTCTATAACAAATCATACGTCTGTTTTTGAAGAATGAAGAAAAAGAAAGTGTTTGTAGTATAAGGACGTGCAATTTAAGAGTCACAATAGATTATGTATAATCTTACATATTACGGATATACCTTATTGTTTTTATGGAACTCGAAAGTAACATTCTTCAGATATAACACCCAATACAAACATATGTAATATGTGTCGTAATTTTAATAATATGGTTCTTGAAGCAAGTTTTAATGAGTTTTTCTAAATTAATCAAATTAAGGAATATTGAGCTTAGTAAAAAAGTGCACTTATGCACGTGGATATTGTCAAGACCGAAATGGGTTAGTTGACTTGAGAAAACGGACAGTAGATTAGCCAACCTAAAAAACGCAATTAACAAAATTGAGTAAGAGATGAGTGAGAAACCCGATTATCTCATAAACGGTTTTAATCTATAAGGACGAGGAGTCCTTGGCCAACTCAACTTAGAATGAGAAATTTGAGATTGAATGAAACTCTAACAATAGAAGATAAGTTTTTGAAGAGTTTAGGTGGAATTTATCATATTAGTGGACAATAAGAAGACACTTCTAATCCGTTTCTAATGAGGAATTAAAAACCAAAAATAATGGGGATTGATTAATCAAAAAGTCTATAAAATAAAGGTATACACTCACGGTGATAGGTACACAGTAAATTGCTATTACACATTGATACTGTAAATCTTGTCCTGACTTAATCATCAGAGTGTCTTTCTGCTATAGAGCGGAAAGTTCTTTGACGATCTTCTGCCTTGCAGATCACAGGTCATATAAGTGAGAAAGAATATCCATCATGTCATAGTTAGGGTATTAACATTTTTGGTATTAAAAATATCACCCACCTAAAATTAGCGACGTCTATGGAAAAGTTAAGATCTCATAACATAAACATCACATATCCAAAACATGAAGAGGGAATAGGCAAGAAAAAGTCTAAATCTCCGCTTCCTGCAGCAGTCAAGAAAAAGAGTCGAGCGTGGGTCCCATCTCGAATTCTATTATGGGGTATGCCACTAGGCCCCACAATGGACCCACCTCATGAGGCACTATAGGGCTCCCTAGAGGAAGGGCGAGGATCTCGAAGCCATGGGAGTTCTCATACCAAAACACACGATGATTCTCATACAAGCACAAGAGAGAGGTTGTGATGGCAGGACGATGAGATAAATGACCTCATGCACTATGTCCATAGATAGAAAGGCAAATTAGGGACCTTAAATGGGCCAAAGATTGACAACATACGATCCACAATGGCCAAGATAGGCATGCCAGGACCGCTGGGTGGCAACCTGATATTAGGGGCTCCTCAAATATTTTTATCTGAAGAATATCCAACAAGATTTTCCACTGAATGAATAACTAATTGAAACCTTAAGAACAATAATGGCCTTCATGAGTAATTGAATGAAAAAAGCAGTTCAATAAGAACCCATACCAAGAGCTGATATGATATATCCCAATGCAAACATTGTAGAATAGGCTAAACCGCTATTAATTCATTTTCGAACAAGTGCTAAAGTAGCTACAAAAAATATCGTCATTATATAGCAGCCTCAGTAGAAAATGGTCCCCAAGACAATACGACACTGACTTTTTATCTATGACACCGACTTTTTATCTAACGAACCATTTGATCAATACCCAACTCATACAAGTCAATTCATTTTTCTCATCATGGTTTATTCGTAATAACTATCACCTCACCCAATGATAGCTAACCATAATATTGTCATTCCAGATCAGATTGTGCCCTATAAAACTTGCAGAGTCCACAAACAACAAAAGAGGTTTAAAGGCTAACTAATGTGATAGCGGCACTCAACAGATTCATCAGTCGATCATCAGACCGATGCATATCATTCTTCCAATTTGAACTACAACAAAAATCATATATGGTGACAAAAGTGGAAGACAAAATTTAATTTTGTCACCAAATTGGTATATATGGCGACGAAAAAATAAATTTGTCGCCGTTTTTAACAAATTATTTTCCTCGACAAATAGTTACTTTTGGCGAGGAAATATTATTTTCCTCGCCAAAAGTACCCATTTGGTGAGAAAATATTACATTTGGCGAGAAAAATTATTTTTCCTCGCCAAAATATGTACATTTGGCGACCAAAAATACCTATTTTTGGAGAGGAAGAATTTCCTCGCAAAAAATAGGTACTTTTTGGGAGGAAATATTTTCTTGCCAAATGGGTACTTTTGGTTAGGAAACTTTTGGTTAGGAAAAGCTTTCTCGCCAAAATACCCATTTGGCGAGGAAGATTTTCCTCGCCAAAAAGGTACTATTTGGCAAGGAAGAATTTCCTCGCCAAAATTACCTTTTTGGCAAGGAAATGTAATTTTGGCAAGGAAAAATTTTCTTGCTAAAAAATAGCTTTTGTAATTTTGATAACATGAAAAACGTGAGTATCATTTGGGCCGAAAAATTATGAAAATAACATACGAAAAAATTATATTTGGGGTCATCCGAATCTAAGAGAAAGTCTAGGGTTTCCAATATGAAAATAGTTGGTGATACCTGGGCATTTTTCCTCCCCATTTGGCGAGGAAACATATTTTTCCTCGCCAAATGGGTACTTTTGGCGAGAAAAATAACATATTTTTTCTCGCCAAATAGGTAATTTTGGCGAGAAATTTTTTCCTCAAATCTCTCAAAATCTAATTTATGGTAGACAACCTAGAGTATGAGTTCTTAATATATCAAATTTATGATATTTGCAAC
>JABCMJ010026626.1:0-11966 GCA_014822125.1 Arbutus unedo | reverse complement strand
TTGCTGAACGTTTTGCCTAATCAAAAGAATGTTTTTACATTTTAAAGAGTAATAAAAAATTGAATTAGTCGCATGTGATAAATAAGTTGTACTTTTTCTATTGGCGTAGATCAGGGGCGGAACTAGGATTTAATAAGGGGTGGGGCATCCAAAAATATTACTATATTCATCTTTCACGTTGTGAATGGTCTTGTATTCATTTGCTTGCGTGCGTGTGAGAGAGAGAGACCTGGAATTCAATGACAGTGTAGTCTGTAGTGATGGTGAAGGCAGTGGAGGGGAGAGATTGGAAAAGGGGAGATGATAGCAGGAGAAGGATGACTGAAAGAAGATTTGCTCAAAACGATATAATTTTGAATCCTTTTAAGTACCTGAGTTACTTGCCCCCAAAACGAACTGATTTCACCCCCAAAAAATAGCGTGCTTGTGCGTAGAGATAGATAGATAGATAGAGAGAGCGAGAGAGAGAGAGAAGTGCAGCATCCGACAAAGAAGATGTGACAAATCTAGGCCTCAATGGTGAGGACGAGACATTAAGTTAATGCATAAAGCAGTGAAAGACACTGTTTTGGTATGGAGCGAACACAAGACCTCAATTCATCACTCTTAACTGCCCAAACAAAACCAAAGCATTTCAAGTCTGTGTTTGAGAGAGAGAGAGAGTAAAATCTGAAGAATTGAGGAGAGCTGCAGAAATAGAATCTTCAGGGCATTTGGATTGGCCTTAGTGTCCTCTCGTACACACAATCATAGAGACAGTGACAAGCATGGGCTCAAACATGTCTCCCCCACGAACCCTCCTCCAATAATTCACAACGTGAATACATTAATATATCTATACGGTAAGCTACGGATTTTCTGTCAACCAGACAGGGAAAAAAAAATAAACACTCGAAAGCTCTCCTATTCTAGCCAACAAAAATGACGAAATCCTGGCATGTCATATTTGTGTGCCTCCTCGCAACTGCTTTGTTTTGTGCTTCTGAATGCGTAGCGTCTTCTTTTCTGCAAGGAAGGCGACTTGTGAGAGAACCGAGGGTGTCATTCTCCATCCAAAACGACGAATACCACAAATTCCAGGTACACAGTGAAATCAATCATTCGAAATCTTTCATCTCAAATCAAAAAAAGATTTTTGAAGGCCATTTGATTACCTATAAACACTCGTCTATATCTAACTGAATTGGGTGATAAGTGCAGGTCAGAAAGATGAGAATTAAGCAAGGTGGATCGACCGCGGCTGACTTTTCTGGACGTGAAGAGGGTTTAGAGGAGGAGCTAGTTTACCACATTGATTATCATGGAGTGATGACTCATCCAAATCCAACGCCAAAGCATCCAACACCATAGAAGCACTGCTAGTAAAGTGATATAACGATGTAGCTAGTATTGCCAAAGAGTGTATATAGATAAAATCAACTCCAGGTTGAATTTCCACATTTTGGTTGTTTCTTGATTTGTGTTCATCTACTATTCACATTGTCCTGCTGGAGAAACAATAGTCATGATTATGTAACTGCTTCCACTTTTCCTCGTTCTGATCATATTTCGTGCAAGAAATACTTAAACAGGTCAAAAATACCTGAAAATACGTGTCGATGAAATAAGGGTTCATCACCACGGATCTTTGTCAATTGCAATGCAATGAAAGCATCCCACTCGTATATTGTTTCCGGACCTTTCTGTACTTTTCAAGCAATATATTGTAGCACGTTTCCACGTCCTCAAAAACTGCTTCACTACAGAACTTGGACTTGACTTCCATGAATGCAGCTTCTGCCTCATCTTTATGCTCGTGGCAAGATAGAACAAGGCGTTCACATTCTTCAATCAGAGAGATATTCCAGTTTTGTACCTCAATAAATTCTTCATTGCCAAGATGCTGCAGCCATCTTATTTGCTGTAATGGATCCTCATTTTCCTGGAGAGACAATGTCACATTCCGAAGTGCATCTGAGAAACTTGATTTAGCATCAATGGTTTTCATCAAACGGCTGAAAATTGTTCTCTGATTCAGATCAAGCAAGGCTTTGCTATCTGACAATAACGAAATCGCACCAACCAAGCAAGCTTTACGGAAGGTAGGATCAGAATCACCAATTAGCTTGATGGCAACATGCATTAGGTTCACAGAAATAGCATTCAGACTCCTACACACCGGATCACAAGGTGTACAATTAGATAGCTTCTTATTTCGGTACCAATTGTGAAGTGCAACATGAGCAAATCCCTCCCACCTGTGTATCAAATAAAGGGTCGGGATAAGAACATGTAAATCAACTCTATAACTTGAGTGTAGTATTCTATGAGTTAACCAGAAATTCTGTGACAGTAATTTGTTTTTCTATTACATTGCCATTATCAGAATTTCTATAGCGTGGCCTTATAGTTGCAGCCGACAAAAAGTTTCGAACATTACTTTCAATCTGAACAAACTTTGAGATTAAGATCAAGACAAGTATAGCATAAGATTCTAGACCCTTTACCTGGAGCCTGAATTGGGAATTCAAGCATTGGTGATATACCTACCGCCTGAAGGCTAAAGGTCCAAAACTCATGTGGCGTGGTCGTTTTGGGTTGGTTGGATTTATAAATGGAGAGGTACAGATGGCTTTTTTCAACATACCACGACCTGAGTAGGTAGCTTCAGTTGTGATCCCTCGATCACTTCATTAGTAGCTTACGGCTGTGACCAAATTCTGTCTCCACTTCATTTAGCAAGACGTTTTTCACAGATGAACAATGCCAAACCATACACTATTTTGATTCACTTCAAAAAGTGGATACGTTTGAGTTTCCCCATGACCTAATTAACAATAATTTCAATTGACCTAAGCAATTCACCAATTTGAGCAATTTATTCTTTGCAAAATGATCACATGATAAGCTTAATGCCTTTGAAACATGTTTTACCAAGGTCAGTGGCCAGATTCCTGGGACATTGGGTCCATAACTTTGTTCTTATATGGTCAACAAAATGTCCACATCATATAATGTTGCCACAAATATGGGCCCAACCACATGTGCTCTGCTCAGCTTCAGTCTAAAGAACAAAAACTTTTCAGTCAATTAGCATGTTCTGGTCTATGCAATTCCCTAACAATAATCCAATAGAGCACAGATATGGATTCGATATCATTACAAGGAAGAAACAGCACATCACTGATCAGAAATATCAAGACTCCAGGACAAGCTCACGAAGAGATGCTGTTTTGACTCAATAATGTAACTACATGACAAGAAGGGCACCAAGGAATTTGCTAAATACATGAACATTGATATGAACATACCACAGTAAAATGAGAAAAAGATACCCCAATATGAATGAAAGGTTTCAAGCATTGAGGGGGAATCAAGGTTGTCTCTCAAAAAATAATACTAATTCCCTTTGAAAAAGATTGTCCACAACGCAAAATGAGAATGTAAAAAAATTAAAACTTTTTCCCATGCGTTAAAAGATTATTAATATCTAGTATGTTGGGGGAAAAGTTTGAATTTTTTTCAGAAAACTGCATTCTATTTCAGTTCTCCTTTTGCATAGCAGACAATCTTTTCAAAATGGAGGAAGTATATGGTTCTATGTCCATGCTTTCTTGCCAATTCACTTTTCCACAATTTTTATCCATTCGTCAATGGACCATGCCGCATATTCAAAAGACCGGACAGGATAAGAGGTAAAAATTTGTAGCAATTGCTTCCAACCGATTTATGGCCCAGCAGATTGGTTAAATTCTCAAAGATGGCATGCATATGCAACGCAGTGAGCAGCACTTGACCAATAGAACCAGTAGCACCAGTAGCACCATTGGGGATATCAGAAATATCCCCAGATAAATACCTAATGCAGATTTATATTGCTTATCCATCAAATCATCCTCAACAAAATCGAGAGGGAAAAAAAAAGGGTTCTTACTCAAATGGAGGTTCCACCTCAATAGCAAGTGTCAGATGTAAGGAGAAGTCAGCAGTCTCATTAGGCCTGTCATTATCCATAACAGTACACGCCTCATGAGGAAAACCTCTAGGAATATACAAAACATCCCCTTCTCTCAGCAAAAAATGTTCGGATCCATCCAGTGCCAACCTTTCAGCCTCGTGTGTGTTATCAACAGTTTCGTACAACCGGGGTAACTGGAGACATTTCGGACTAAAAACAGTCCACTTCTTAGATCCAACAAGTTGGCATACAAAAACACAGTGATCATCGCTGTGACGAGCCAGACCCTGAGAATTAGGCGGCGTCACGTACATATTCACTCCTGCTGATGGTTGACCAAAAAGGTACGCTAACCCGTCTACTATATCAGCAATACTCCCAAAGCGGAACTCCATGCCACGAAGCGCAATTGTGTAACCCTCTTCATATGCTTCTTTGCATCTAAAGATATCATCCCTGAAGAGAAACTGTGAGTCGTGAAAAAAGTGCACCTCTCTTTTCAAATTCTGTGTTTTCAATACTCTAATGTCCTGTTTGTATATCATAGGGCAACCCAAATGTCTTTTCACCTCCTTAAAGAAACTAAGGATGTCTAGCTCATCTGAAGCGATTGGTGGACAAGAAACAAGATTTTTGAGCATTGTAGAAAGAAAAGAGGGAACTGCCTTGTTGAAATCCATAGAGCGTTTAAATGAACTAAAAATGTCAGTGTGCTCATTTAACGCCGTTGAGAACTTTCCTATAAGAACAGGTGACACCTCCCAGTTGTTCACTATGAAAGTTTCAAAACCAGACCCATCCCTGCTGAAAATGCATCTCTTAACAACATCCATACTTAAAGGCGTGGTAAGCTGATCCACAATAATGGAGAGTCTAAAAATGCTTTCAGCCAGATTATTTGCACTAAAATTGCTGACACTGAAACGTTTCTCTTGACTGTGTTTCAGGATGGTGTTTGTGCCAAGTAATATTTGTGAATGAACTTCAGCCCACAAATTTTTCAAGTAAACCAATAAACTTTCTGAGAACTTCTTTGGGATCTTTTCCAGTTTTTCAGTTGAGCAGTCGTTAAGGAGAATAATTGCAGCATCAAGAAGTAATACTGGAAGCTCATCATCCTCGAAACCTATTCCAAGTCTGGCCTCTCTTCCTTTTTCCTCAGTACATAGAGAAACCAATGCCTTTGAATGTGTAGAGCCCTGAAGGAAGAGAAAACTAGTAGATGTTAAGTCAGAATTATTCGATAGTACAAGTGATATTATTAATGCAGAAGTAGTCACTAAATGCATATGGAGATCCTAGTGCAAAAAGTTGACGAATAACATTAAAAAGAAGGTTATCTGGAAATAGCGTCAACAAAATTGGGATAAGACCTCAAACTCTAAAAAGAAAAAAAAAAAAAAGAACAAAACAAAACAAGAAGGCAAGGAGGGAGAATGGGAGCACCGTTTTTGCAAAATCTACCCTTGAAATTTAGAACAGCGAACGTGGTCATTTTGTCTAAAGTAACAATGCCCGGGTAATGGCAACAGCTGAATCAACAATGACGTCTCTCATATACAATGGCAGCCGGTGAACGGATTCTCAGAAGAAAGAGAGAGAGAGAGAGAGAGAGAAGAAAATTTTGTCAACTGAATTATCATTAGATCAATAACTGAATGTACTAGTAACATAAATGCAGCCGTCCATACACCCATTCTCTAACTAACTCCCAACAGGTTTATTACAAACATAAACATTCTTTACAATCTGAAGACTGAAATAGACTCTAACTAACCCATAACGGCCTAAGAGGCGAATTATCCAGCATAATTAGCCATCGTCCCTCATAACAGGTGCCATTCATTAGGACATCTATACGGAGTAGTGTACATTGGCAACAGCTGACGGGAGGAAAACATAACTCTGCAGCTTAAAATCCTTGCACACAACAAATCAAGAGAACCTACGAGTATCATTTTGGTTTCCAATTCCATTGTTACATTTTCTACCCAATCATTGATCCGTGTCTTCAAACATTATATTAGTTATTCTTCTTGTCATTGGTCATTGAACCCTACAACAAAGCAATTAAATTGATTCCCCTAAACTTGATTTTCTTACATTATTTGTACATGGGCATGACAATCACATGGGTAGAAGAAAGAAGCTTTCTGACTACGATTGCCAAAGGGCTTCCTCGCTAGGATGACAGGCAGTTAATGGCTGGCTCGAAGGTCAGAGAAAACGAATAAGGGAACAGTTGTACCAAATACTAATGAAGCACATGTTCCTGTTTTATTGAGTCATTCCCACCAAGAGCTCAAGAAGAGAAACCTCAAATTTCCTTTGTATGCAGGATTAGCATTGCAATCAAACAATCAAAAAGCGAAACGAAAAATCACAAACACAAAGAGCAGCAAAAGAAGAGCAAACCAAAAGGTAAAAGGAAGATGCTCACATAAGACAGTCAAGGGCAGAAGATTCAACAAGGCGTTGTCGCCCGATCGAGGTCGTGGCCATATCCAAAACAGCATTACAAGTAGCAATCGAAGTGTTCCTCGACTTCGAACTCGCTAAAGCAAAGATCAAACCTTTAACGGTTCCCTCATCGTTAGCTATTTGTTCATTCATTTCTAGTGAAAACAACAAAGCGGCCCCCACAAACTCCGCGCACTTGCACACAATCTCAGCACATCTACCAAACCAATAAATTTCCAAAAATATTAGCTTTCATTTCAGTGAAAAACCTATCAACAACTTAATCAATCAAGTACCCAAAAGGGAAATGAACATATTACGTGGAAGTGAGGAGGAGTGGAAGCAAGGAGAGGATGGGAACGTTGATCTGATTCAGAGGAGGGGAATTGGGGGTTTTGGAGAGAAGAGAGAGGTGGAGTTGGTTTAGTAATTGGAGTAGGAGTTGATGATAAGAGTTTAGCTGCTTCTTCTTCCTCTTCTTCTTCTTCATAGTGGTATTGATAGTCGTAGAAGCAGATGATGCACGAAGGGATGCGAGCATTAGAGCAAAGATGGTGTGAAAGTTGTTCTCCAAATTGCGGCCGTGGTTGTTCCTTTTCCTTTTGTGTTTCAGGGTGATGGTTCTCTGATTCTTCTGCTGCTCCTCCATTTTTTACGATTTCCTCTTTGCATATACAACCTTCAAGAGGATTGAGGGGAACAGGGGATATCGTCGACGAACTGGTTTACACCCCTTTCAGAACTGAGACCATGGCTGGATGGCTTTGGCCGGAGTGATGTCACTCGGTGAGGGTGTGTTTCGACCAAAAAGAAAAGGGCAAATTACACTGACCTCCCCTGAGTTTATTACTAAGACACTCACCTCCTCTTAAGTTTGAGAAACTTTTTTTAATCTCTTTTACTATTAAAACTATTGTACGTTTTTTTTCTTTATCGTTAAAATCATCTAAATGTTAAAAAAAAGATTAAATATTTTTTACATAATAACTAATTGGGCACCCTAACTAATTTAGATTGCGTAATTTAGGAAGAAATGACAAACAATATATAAAGAAAAATATTTTTTGACTGATTTCTTCTCTTCTATGATTTAATGTAAAATGTATTTTCTTTCTCATTGTAGTATTTCTCACCATCTAAATTAAATGTTAGAAAAATATGATTATTTCTCATCTTGATGGAGGAAAACAGAGAAAGAAATAGACTGGTTCGTTTTTATAATAAAAGAAAAAGTCAATTAATTTTAAGGGAAATTTATTTTTTAATCTCATATTTAAGTGTTTATTATTTTTTTATCCTATACACTTACAAACATTAAGTTTTGGTCCTTTTTAAAAAAAATACCAAATTTATCCTTATCTTGACATTAATCAAGGTTAACAGCAAATTTCTAAAAACACACCATTAATAGTCATCTCCCAAGTATCGAACTCGTCTCTCCTAAAATCATGGGACTGAAAAAATGGCCAACAATCCTCATCATAGATCTAGAGCTCTGGAATCCATCAACTCACCGGAATCGCATACAAACACCGCATCACATCTATAGAACATCGACCGCCGATACCAGAATACAGAGTACGGGTTTAATTTGACTGCTATCGGAGAAGGACGACGAAAGTTGAATTTTCGTTGGACTACAGGATAGGGTAAGGTAATAAAAGTTGGAATACATGTTTGATTTGGATAATACTGACTCAGACATAGTATATTTAAAGGTTATGGTACATTTTCAGATATTATAATAAATTTGAAGGTTATGGTAAATTTGTTAAAAATGAACAATAACTACAGGTCATGGTATATTTTTAGATATCATAGTAAATTTGAAGATCATGATAAATTAGTAGATAAGGAACAACATCTGTCGTCCATGATAAATTTGCATATATCATAATAAATTTGAAAGTAACGCACGATATCTGGTAAATTGACAGATTTCATAGTAAATTTGCGGGATAAAACACTAAATCTATAGTAAATTTGTGGGATAAAACACTAAATCTGCAAGTTATGGTAAATTTACAAATATCATGGTAAATTTACAGATAAGGAACAACACTTGCAAGTCATGGTATATTTTCATAAAATGGTGAAGATAATTACTAAAGATAATTATGAATCTCAAACTACCATTTAAAAGTAATTATAATTTCATGTTTTAAGCCTAAATTAGTGCTACAAATTTAAACTTAACAAATTAAAAATTAACTAATCAAAGGATAAGAGGGTAAAGTACATCTCAAAAGTAATGGCAAATTTGTTAAACCATATAAAAATAAAATTAAAACATAAGTTCAAAAAGTGGATGAGATGAAAACCTAAACCGCAGGGATAAATAGGACTCTAATTTAAATTATCCTAAATGTAATAAGAATTAAAATTAGGATTTTTTGACAGTCATCCACAAAATAGGTTGTGAAGATTTGAAGGCCAAGTCGAAAAACAACACATCCTGCAAACAAAAAAACGGAAATAATTGATGGAGAGAGAGAGAGAGAGAGAGAGAGAGAGAGAGAGAGAGGGACTCATATTTTGCAAGGGAGGAAAAACATCAAAGAACAAAATGTATGAAAACCTAACCAAACCATCTTCCAATAGCCATGGCACGAAGAAGAAGACCACCCCTCTACTTTCTTTTACTCATAATGTATGGAGAAGATCACATCTTAGTCTGATAATAGGATGATGTGTAGCAATCCACAGAAAAAAACCATATGGAACCGTAAGAATGCATGTTCCTAGTTATTTTTTCCTTCACTAGCAAATCTTGTGCAAGGCCGGTCTACGAGTAATTTGAGTTTTGGTAAGAAAATCAAGACGATTGATTACTTAAAATCATAAATGAAAACGGATTGCAGGAGACTAGTATACAGTCGTTTACATCACTACAAAATCAGAGACGATTCCTTACTTGTGCTTATTCTATCTAATTCTCTCGATCTTTTGCTGTTAATGGCTCTAGAGAGATTAAGTTTCGACCAGAAAACACTTTTTGCGAGTACGAGAATGAGGGAAACAGACACTTGATTGTTAGCTTAGAGGCCATGCTCATCGTCATCCTCATCCTTGTTTGAGGCAATGCCTAAAAGATTTGCCAATTTCCCACTTTCAAACGCTTCAACAGTATCTACAAGCAACAAAATTAAAGTTTTAATCAGGTGAGTTGGTTCATGTCAAATGAAGATTGAATCGAAATCAACGAAGTAAGCACAGAGATCAGTCATTTACCATCCGAGCCTCCGAGGTGCTTCCCGTTTATGAACACCTGAGGCACGGTACGCCTCCCAACGATCTCGCTCAGGGCATCCTGAATGTTCCACCCATCATCTGTAACAAGAAAATGAGTACCTTTAGTTAACTTCCAGGTCAGTGTCAACAAGAAGACCACGAGACTTTGCACTTCGTATAAACAAAAGAGCTGCTCCAACCTTTGCTGTTATTTATATTTATCATCAAATGTAATGTCATATGTAGCAGGCAGGACCTACGAGACGTCGGTCCACGGTACATAGGGATCGAAGGATGATGAAAGATTCAGTCCGTTCTCTTGCCATAATGGGTCTTCGCCCCAGTTCATTCCAGCAATGGGCAGGACCGAAGGCTCCACGAGACCCGCATGCCGTGTAACCAGTCTTCGAGCGCACAATTAGCATGTGGGTCGGGCCGAACAGAGAGTGATCGGCATGCCGCATGACCACAATACAACAATTTCGTAACTCCACGTAGCTGACAGATGACTAGTCACAACCGCATGGGGTACGATTCGGCACTCGGTGCATCATACATGACGTAATGTGGTTATTTTTTACATCATAGTGCACAAGACGGTTGACCAAAATGTGGTGCACAAGATGGCAGGTCCAGGCGTCGTGGTGCACGATGCGGTGATCTCGAACATCGTGGCGCATGTGCCCAGGGCAGTCCTCTATATAAGGTAACACTTAGTAAGTCACTCTCAAGTTCTTTTCAATTAAAGCCTACCCTTTTCTTGAACTAACTTAAGCATCGAACGACACTAGCTGGTTGTTCCTTTTGCAATTAAGGCAAGAATAATTCAGTGCAAGCAACCTAGAGAGAGATCCACCAGGTTTAAGACTACACATTATCAGTACCCACTACCAACAAAGGATGAAAACCAGTACAATGTCAACCTGCTACAAGTGCTACAAGGCTACAAGCTAATAGTTACCTTCAAATGAAGAAAATAGTGAAACACTAACTTCCACCGGCTGAACAATTTACTATGTGCAATTGGTCTTTGCAGCAACAAAGTAAATAAGAAGTGCATCCTTTCAAATTCTTCATTCTCTTTCTTCCCTTTATCTTTCAATTTTTTGCAAATTTATTTAACATGGCAATTTCAGCAAATCTTTCTGGAGCTGTCAGAGCCATCTATAGTTCTCCTAAGCTACTTGAGATGTTAACAAAGGTTGTCAACAAACCTCTCTCATCAAGCTCAACGACATGGGGTGCTTTGTTCAACTCTTTGAAGACAGCTTTTGCCCTTTTGCAGTATCTGAATATGCGATGGGAATCGATTATGATGTATATACAGCAAGCTTTGAAACAATTAAAACAAAAATACTTTCAAAACAGTCAAGTTGAAAGCTGAACGCAAGTTGCTTGGTAAAAGAGATCGAAAATTGACCAAATCCATTCATGCTACGACAAAGGAGAAAGTCATTTAACATCCAAAAAACAGCAGCAGGTAGGGGAGGAGGGAAGAATGCCAGATTTTCCCCTTCAGCGCATTGTCTAGTTCATTGGGTAATATTAATGTCAATAGAAAAATGAAATCCATGGATTAAAGGGGTATTGAGACCCCTTTACAAGTCCATAATATATATACACAAAGGAAGTCAAGATTCGAGAACGAGTAGAGTCTACACCTTAATTGCAAACTACTTCAGTGCTTTAAATTTGTGAATGCATGAAGAGAGAAGACATGAAAGTAAACGAACTTTCTGAATTGATAATTAAAACTAAAGCATTCGCGGCTGCAGCCCATGCTGCTGCAAATTCTTTTCGCTTAAAACAGCAACTTTATTTGTTCCTGTCAGTCATTTTCGTTGTTGTTTCAAAAGTGCAATTTTGAATGTCAATGTTTTGTACTTGGTTTGGGTGTTTTTCAACTAAGTAGCAATTTATTTGTTCAAAAGCTTTAGAAATCACCATCAGTCTAGTTGTTCAGCTTATGATTTCTTGAGAGTAACATCAACATTTGTGAACACCAAAATCCAAACAGCCCAAAACTCACAATTTGAACAAAATATTCTCAAAACTACTCCACTCAAGGGGCTGCTGCCCTTTGCGGCGCAGCAGGCAGTCTCTGCATTACTCTACGAAGGAATCAATACAAATGTTTCGGTAGCACATTCCTTTACAAGCGATTACACGAAAAAAACAAACGAGGACAGTTGAAGAGCACAAGAGGAACATAACAAACCAAAAGGTATAAACTGCATTACATGGACGAAGGTGAACTAGCATTACAACTGTCAAAGCCAGTAAGACAAAAAATATGCAGAAAAATTACTCAATCTGGTCTTCAAGGTCCTTTGGCATA
>JABCMJ010026615.1:0-12703 GCA_014822125.1 Arbutus unedo | reverse complement strand
GTTGTCATTTTGAGCATGTTCATTTTGAGCATGTGCTTTTAGGTATCACGATGAGAGCTTAAGTTAAAGAGATCGGAAATTTTTTATTAAGTTTCTAAAATTTTTGGGAACATATAATGAGAAACTTGACAATTGTGTATTAGAAAATGTCCCTCAAAATGTAAAATATACATCACCAAAAATTTAGAAGAAAATCTTACATATTATTGCAGAAAAAGTGAGGAACAAGATATGCGAAAAATTAGACACAGTAAAATTTTGTATTCTTGTTGATGAAGCGAGGGATGTAACTAATATGGAGCAAATGGCTCTTGTTTTAAAATATGTTGACAAATGTGATTTTATACTGGAACGTTTTCTTGATGTTGTATGCATTGAAGATACAATGGCAATTACTTTGAAAAGATAATTATCAAGTGTCCTCTCACGCTGCGATCTTAATATTCAAAATATATGAGGGCAGGGTTATGATAGGGTTAGTAATATGCGTGTTGAATGGAATGAATTACAAGTACTTTTTTCAACACAAATGACGTAGTTTTGACTGATGTACAAAAATGATGTGTTTCTAACATTTTTGTTGCACATTATGCACATTGCTTTGCTCATCGAGTACAATTGGCAATATTTGTCGTAGAATCAAGAGAAATCAGTCCAACACACCAATTTTTTGAAAAGTTGAGTAGTATTGTTAACTTTCTTGGTAGTTTTTACAAGTGTAATAGCGAATTCCAATCTACCCAAGTAGATGAAATTGCTCGATTGCTAGCTATTGATGAGTTTGAAACTGATCGAAGGACTAACCACCTTAGTAGTTTGGAAAGAGCTAGAGATACTCGATGGAGCTATCATTTTATCTCTATTTGTAACCTGTTGATGATGTATAATGCAACTTATTTAGTTCTTGCAAAAATCAATAAAGAAAGCTCCGATTGGCATTTGCGTGGGGATGGTAATACTCAATTTAGAAGTAGGATTTTATCATCAAAAGTAAATAATTTTTTTCGAAGACAGTTCTTATTACGCGTTAAGTAAAATTTATTTTACTTTTGCTCCTATCTTTAGCATCCGTTTTAGGATGATATTGGTTGAATACTATGCAAAAAATTTACAGTAAACTTATCATTAGATCTGCAAATTTATCATCGCAAGTAACAAAAAAATTTATAGTAAATTTACTATTAGATCCGCAAATGCACCATCACAATTACAGAGGGCGGCAAATTTACAATTGACTCAAACAAATCAACCATCAGGTAAGCAAATTTATTATCACAAATAGAAAAGAATATGCAAATTTACTATCACAAGTAACAAAGAATTTTAGCAAAAGTTACCAATAATAATAATGTCGTGATGATAAATTTATCATTTATTACTCGGTGAGTATCGTTTCTTTTACTTTTATTTCATTTTTTTAGCATTCGTTTAGGATGATAGTGGTTGAACATTCGAATAGGTTATACAAAAATACAACTAGATGAGAACAATCCTAGCTTTCTTAATTAACTAAATTTATCATCACCAAATGAATTTGCATTAAGCAAACTCTAAATATACCCCATTTCATCAAATTTATCATCATAACCATAAAATATATCATCATACATTCCTCACGTGAAGAGGACGGTATTTTAACACGAATATGATAAATTTCAATAGTATATGATAAATTTGAAAGAGTAGATAGTGAAGTTGCTAAATCATGAATAAATTTACTATGATTTCTATAGTAAAATATAATATATCATGTATGGCAATCACAATTTCACTGTAAAAGTAGAAAGGATTGATAATTGAAAACCTGTGCCACAATTTGTATGGTAAAAAATCTTAAAATATTGTAGAAGAGTATCCCATGATTTATGGGTTAAGCGCTTAATAAGTGCAAATTTAGAATTATGGGTAATTTAATATTTTTTAAAAGTTAGAACTAAAAAATAATCTTAGAAAGTGGATATGATGAAAAATTAGTTGACACTAATAAATAAGACCAAAAATTAAGTGCCCCGTTTTTTAATTAAGTTATGTGTTATTTTAGTCAAGTTATATTTTATATGTTATAAGTACACATATGTAAATATTTTAATTATGTTTTATATGTTATAAGTACACATACGTTAATATATTTTAATTAAGGACAATCTTGTCACGTCTTTAATTTCAAACATATAAATAATACAAATTCTTTTAGAAAATCTCACAATTCTCACCAATAAGTCTAAAGATTTCATTCATAACCAACCATCAAATCAAAATTTAAAATATATTTCAGCTCAAAAGGGCATAACTCAACCCAATCATATCAAAATGTCATATCCAATTATTTAAAGATACATTGTTTGATCATAAAAATAGACAAAGAATATATAAATTTTATAAAACCTTTCAAAAGAGTTTACAATGAAGTCCATCAATGTAATTCTAGAAAACGATGCATCATCTCAAAAATATCAAACATTTCATGCTAAACTTCTGATAGGGTACCTGAAAAATGATAGGGTAAGCTATACAGCCCAGTAGGAAGATCTACACCAATATTATGAACATATAAGGTGAATTGACATGCAACACAAATACCATATTATAACAAGTATAATCTTAAGAAAAATATATCAAAAGATGCATGCTCAAAGTAATCACCCATGACACTATCATCTATCCATTAATTCATATGTCTATCTCCTAAATCCCTTTTTCCATTATTAACATGTCATTTATTATCATATTAATTCTCTTATACATTGCTCTCTAATGGGATCGCAATGTCATGGAACATCCTCTAAGTACATCTATAACAAAAGTCAATAATTTCGTTCATTCTCCTAGCATGCTTCCGGAGAATACTAGACTAAGTAGCACTACATAAGTATGGTCATATACATGACATAGAGAAAGTAATAGAATAATGACATAACAATCCATTAACACTAAGTCATTCATCCGTCAAACACATTAGCACATCACATAGCTCACTTGTCTCATCGAAATATCATTGTCATGTATCATATTTGTATATTCTTGGTATTTTACCGAATAAGACCAGTACATTCCTAGCATTTTAGAAAAAGTCTAGTGCATTTCTATCATTCCTGAAGGAATCTAGTACATCAATGTATCACATTCCAATTCTCATCCAATGATTAATGTATCATGTGTATGTCTCACATTCAATTAATCGAAACAAGTCTTAAAGTTCCATGTAGTTCGAAAATTCACAAGAAAAGACAACTCATAATCCATGATATTAAAACAGTGAACTGAAGTCTAGAATAATGACTATGTAATAACACTAACACATCAAGACTAACAAACCCGCATCATACCCATGCCAAACTCTCATAACTCGTCTCAAGGTCAAATTTGATCTATAGGAACACATCATATACTCACACATACGTCAATCAAGACGGACAAGGCCTCTCACACACCAATCCACATTCTAGCTTTCGATCACACACTGCATAATGCCTCACAATGGGGTGAAACCTAAATCCTTCCTAAAGGATAAGGAAACACCTCACTACACTAAAGTCGAGTGAACCGTCTTCTCAATCGATGACATGAATAGTAAACTCAAGGAGGAAGAACCTCAAGCACACTCTTCTCACAACAAGACTCAAACACGATCAACACAACGATACCTCACAAGCAAGGTCTCAGCCTAAGGTTATGTCAATAGTTTTCGTACGAGAGATGTAGAATGTTGGTAATGTCGATACGAGATCATCTTATCATAAGGATATATTACTCAACTCAACTCACTTCCTACCGAGTGATGACACCAATACTAGGTAATCCCGTGATTAGAGCATGTCCCACTACTCAATCCAACTTTCACCTCTCACTAAATATTGTGAACTTTTGTTAAAATTTTCAAAACGTTCATGTCAAGTTGAAAATGTGGTTCGCATCCAATTCCGGTATTAGTCGATAACTTCATGAAATATAAGATTTCTCTCCAACAAAATGCTATAGATTCTTATTTAAATTCTCAAAATAACTTTCATTTAATTGGTTAAAACACCGCCCATGCCTGACGCTCGAGTTGTCCTATCATTTCGTAAGATGTTATAGAATCTCTCCGATCTCTCAAAGTCCACAAATAATACCCATATTATTCGATCGACACATAAAACATCCACGCTCATCTGGTAGGTTAGACCTCTACAATCGAATGGCAAGGGACCCTTCGCCTAATGAAATAACAAAGAGAGACTAATGTTAAATCCGGTTATCAAAGAAAAACAAAGCCACATAAGGTTAAATATCATAGTCGTCCGGACATTATGACCTCTCGTCCGAACACCCAGCCATCTGTCTGGACGCCCCCTGTGTCCCGTCTGAACGTCCCACACACTACACCCTCTATCCAATTCTTTGGACCAGCCGACCAGACGCCCATATCTCCCGTCTAAACGCCGATACAGATTCTGTAGAAAGCGTGATTTTGACAGATTCTTTTTCAAACTCCAAATCACTAACACTAACATCAAACCACGAATCAAGTATGAAAATAACATCAAAACAAGTCATAAACCCATTATATAAGTGAGATATCCCTACCTCAAGTTTCGGATAGACGGATTTGACGAAGAATAGAAACCCTAGCTTCCAAATCCTCTTGAACTTTGAATTCTCTCCTCCGAGCTTCAAATCAACGATCAAGTCTCGGATACTTGTCAACCACGATGCAATCCCTCACTCTCTGAAAGGAATTTGATATTGGAGCAAGAACTCTAGAAATATGGTAGAAAAAAATAAGAGCAAATGGTAGAGAGATAAAGAGGAAGATGGAATGAGATAGGTGTGGCCTGTCCCTTCTCAAAAAATTAGATTTTTATACTCCCAAAATGAGTCCCCAAATATAGCTCAATACACTCGTGTACACGCGCGTATCAAATAAAAGTCCCGAGTCCAAGTCCCGCTACTAAAAATTTTGAATTGCATAAGTTAAATCAAACACATATTCTGAAATAATTAATTAAAATGTAAAAAAAATTCGGGTCCTTACAAATCTGATAAATATAATTAGGGTATGATTATTGTTCAGTTCAGATATCTATTCGGTTAATTTGAATGTTCAACCCGTAACTGTATTCGAATGGAATCTGAATGGATATTCATTTGCTTGCTCCATAACCGTTTAAATGGGAAACATTTCGGTTACAGTTCAAGAAAAAAATTCAATTATACTTTAGATATCCATCGGATCTATTCGAAATGCCATCCCTGATTTTAAAGGTCAATATCGAGCCAATTTATACAATGGTCGATCAAAACTGTTAGAATTTCACTTCTCATTGATTCAGTCAGCATCACTAAAAATGAAAATTATATGATATTGGATAACGTGTAATCGAATTACATTTAGCAAATTCCTAGGCAATAAAGATTTGTAGTGCACCACCAGAGCCCCACCTAAGTTTTTTTTAGCGATCAAAATCGTCTATTTTCTACGTATTAGGGAGTACATCATTTGTATAAAAAATGAAGTTATTCAGGTATCGCTACACATTTGAAATGACATAACGACTCATTTTCTTTATGAAATTGTATCCCAATCCACAAGCTTTCTAAACCCAATCAAGCCAAAAATCTCCACTAAATGATTAAATTAATAATCACTACAACGTCAACGGGTCTCAATCATCATGATTTTATCGCAGTCAAGTGCCTATTGTACATTTAACTACAGCGCACTTAATTTTTTATCAATAACATTCAACGTATATATTTTAAGGGAAAATTAGTTAGAACTCCAAATTTTGGGTTAATTAACTCATTAAATCCTGCTTAATTTGTTTGCTGAGTTAAAATCTACTATTTTAAACATACAAGTAATGAGGGTCTATTCTTTTAAAAGTATTAATAGAATAGGTCCTTTAGTTAACAAAATTATCCTTCTTATAAATTATTAAATTTTAACAAATCTTAAAATTCTCACCACCTTTTGGTACACTAATTTTTTTATAACTTTTTATTTTACATTTATTTTTATTGATCATTAGTTCGTCTCGATAAAAAATTTCAATAAAATTAAAATAAATTGTGTTCAAAAATTAAAAAAATATAAAAAATAAGTTAAAACAAAATTTGTGCCCTCACGATCAAAGTTGTTAATCCCATCCCATATCAGCTGGTACGTTCCGTACCGACGTCGTAACGGTATCGGACTACCGGAGTACCATTCCGGTCAATATTCCAGCCTGTTCTGGCCGTGATCATACCGTACTGGTTTGTATTTAAAAAAATAAAAAAATTCAATTAATATTATTTTTGAATAATTAGATACAAATTGAGGTTAAAAATTATATTTTTTTATGTTTTCGAATTTATTTTTACATTGTGATATTTTATTTGTTAAAAATATTATTTCAAATATGTATATTAATTTTAGCGATAAATTCAAAATGGTATACCGGCACACACCGGTACCGGTATGTACCGTACCAGTAATAAAATCAGTACGCTCGCCGGTATGAAATTGATAACTTTGCTCACGATCTTTTGGTACACTAATTTTTTTTATAACTTTTTATTGTGCATCTATTCTTTTATCGATTATTAGTTCGTCTCAATAAAAAATTTGAAAAAAATAAAAAAATTATGTTTAAAAATTAAAAAATTAAAAAACATGAAAAAAAGTTAAAACATGATTTGTGCCCTCTCAACCTTTTGATACACCAATTTTTTGAAACTTTTTATTTTGCATCTATATTTTTTATTGATTATTTGTTTTTCTAGATAAAAAAATTCAAAAAAATTAAAACAATTACGTTTAAAAACTTTTAAAAATTGAAAAAATTGAAAAATAATTTGTGCCTTCACAACCTTTTAGTACACTAATTTTTTTTGTAACTTTTTATTTTTTATAAATTTGACTTATTAAGAAATTTAAGAAAAATAAAAAGTTATGTTCAAAAATTTAAAAAAATCAAAAAATATGAAAAATAAGCCAAACATGATTTGCGTCCTCACGACCTATGTATCTCTGTATAAATACAATAATAAACAGATAATGTTATCTGTTGTAAATTTTTCTATGTATTTATGCACAACATATCAACAGATAATGTTATCTGTTAGAATTTCATCTCTGTATCTCTACATGATAGGAAAAACACAATAATAAATCAAAATATATGAAGTCATTTGTTGTAATTTATTATTTGTATTTTTGCACAAGATAACATCAGATAAGGCTATTTATTTTAATTTTTACTCTGTATTTTGACATAATATCAAATCAGATAATGATATCTGTTATAAATTGGTCTATGTATTTATACACAACATATCAATAGATAATGTTATTTGTTATAATTTTATTTATGTATCTCTGCATGATAGTAAAAACACAATAATAAACCAAAACAGATAAGATTATCTATTTTAATTTGTATTTTGTATTTTGACATAATATAAAAATAAATAATATTATCTGTTGTAAATTGGCTTATGTATTTATGCATGACATATGAACAAATAATGTTATTTGTTGTATTTTCATCTCTGTATCTCTACATAATAACAAAAACACAATAATAAATTAAAATAGATAAGGTTATCTGTTATAATTTATTTTTTGTATCTCTGTATAACATAACATCAGATAAATTTATATGTTTTAATTTGTTCCCTATATCTCTGCATAAGATAACATCATATAAAGTTATCTATTTTAATTTGTACTCTATATTTTCACATAATGTAAAACACAGGTAATATTATCTGTTGTAAACTGGTCTTTGTATTTATGCATAACATATCAACAGATAATATTATTTGTTATATTTTTCATCTCTGTATTTCTGCATAATAGTGAAAACAAAATAATAAACCAAAACAAATAAGATTATATGTTGTAATTTATTCTTTGTTTCTCTGCATAAGATAATATTAGATAAGGTTATTTGTTTTAATTTGAACTCTGCATTTTGACATAATATAAAAATAGATAATGTTATCTGTTTTACTTTCATATCTATATCTCTACATAATAGTGAAAACACAATAATAAACCAAAATAGATAAACTTATCGGTTGTAATTTGTTCTTTGTATCTCTGCATAAGATAACATCAGATAAGATTATGTGTTTTAATTTGTTCTTTGTACTTCTGTATTAGATAACATCAGATAATGTTATCTGTTTTAATTTGTTCTCTGTATCTCAGCATTAGATAACATTGGATAATATTATCTGTTTTAATTTATATTTTGTATTTTGACATAATATAAAAACAGATAATGTTATCTGTTGCAAATTGACCTCTATATTTATGCATAACATATGAAAAGATAATGTTATCTATTGTATTTTTATTTTTGTATCTCTGCATAATAACGAAAACACAATAATAAACCAAAACAGATAAGGTTATCTGTTATAATTTATTCTCTTTATCTCTGTATAAAATAACATCAAATAAAGTTATCTATTTTAATTTTTTTTGTATCTCTGCATAAGATAACATCAGATAAGGTTATCTATTTTTAATTTGTTCTCTGTAGGTCTGTATAAGATAATATTAGATAAAGTTATCTGTTGTAATTTATTTTCGTATCTCTACATATGATAACATCAGATAAAGTTATCTGATTTAATTTGAACTCTATATTTTGACATAATATAAAAATAAATAATGTTATCTGTTATAAATTGGCCTTTGCATTTATGTATAACATATTAACAGATAATATTATCTATTGTATTTTCATCTATATATATTTCCATAATAGTGAAAACACAATAATAAACTAAATCAAAACAAATAATGCTATATGTTCTAATTTTTTCTCTATATTTCTGTTTAAGATAACATCAGATAAAATTATTTGTTGTAATTAACGAATTTCAAAAAATAATGAAAACATGACAAATACAAAAATAAATTGAGTAAAGACAAAATATACACAATTTAGTTAGTTTAAGCCAAATAGATAAGTCCACATCACTTGTCCGATTTTATGACTTTAAGAATGAATTTTTTAGATTTATATGCATATCACCTTTCAGTATAAAATGCCATCAATCGACAAAAAAAAAAAAATTTGAGAGAAATTTTTTACAACATTCTCCACCACCAAATGGTAAGAAGAAAGACATTTTTTTATATCTTATACTTAAATTTTTTTTTGTCAAAATCAATGATTAATCTAAAAATCTTAACGTAAACTTGACAAAAATCGAGAAAAAAAGATAATAAAGATAGTGAGTATAATACCAATTAATTTAGGATAGAGAGAGCTGTCACATAATCTTTTAGTAAAACATTTTACTCATTTTTAAATAATCGTTTGGTTAAGTTTTGTTCTTGTAAATTTTAATAGTTTGAAATATTTTTGAAAATGTCTTCGCACTTCTTAAAGACGCATTATATGACGGAAAAAAGAAGGATAAAATGAGAAATTTTCTTGAAAATATAGGAAAGAATATATACAAAAAAAATTGTAGATTTGTAGTGACCAATGGAGAAAAACGAAAGGCAGA
This sequence comes from Arbutus unedo, assembly GCA_014822125.1. Lineage (NCBI taxonomy): Eukaryota > Viridiplantae > Streptophyta > Magnoliopsida > Ericales > Ericaceae > Arbutus > Arbutus unedo. Next base: position 3,208 of record JABCMJ010026615.1, on the reverse strand, counting down.
TAATAAGGGTGGTGGATGAGCTGTTGAAATTTACCACCAAAAAAAATACGTATGATGATTTTTGTATGCAGTGAAGTGAAGGTATATAAAATATCTAATTATGAGAGAACTAGTGTTCTTAGTGTAATGGTATTTTTGAAATTATTGTGTAAAAAGATTTCAGGTTTTAGTATACTTTTTAATGAATTAATTGTACTACAAGTTGTTCACTTTGAACTTTTAACTAAGAGTCCCATATTTTAAAAGTAATTACCAATTCAACTTTGACAATGATCAATCTGAACAGTTAAGATTTTACGTCTCGGTGATTCATTCAGTGTCACTAAAAGTGGAGATCATCGAATATCGAATACAGTGTCATCGGATCACATTTAATGTATTCCGAGACATTAAAGGCTTATAGCGCCCACCACCCGATCAATACCTAAGTTTGGTTTTGGCAATCTAAACTGTCTATCTTCAACGTATATATTTGGCAATACATCATTTGTACTAAAAATAAAGTTAGTCGAGTATCGTTACACACTTGAAATGACAGAAAAATTTATTTTTCTTATGAAAACTGTGTTCCGATTCACGAGTTTTTTAAACCCGGTCGATCCAAATTTTGATAATTATTATTTATTAATAAGCACAATAAAATCAACGGTCTTGATCATTATGATTGTATCGTGGTTGCATCACTATGGTATGTTCAATTATATCACAATACTTAGGTTGTAAAGAACTAGGTTGACCATATAGATTTTAAAATTCATTACCGATTCAATTTTGACAATGGCCGATCTAAACCATTAATATTTCACATCTCGCTGATTTATTTTGGGTTACCAAAAATAGAGATTATCGGATCTCGGATAGCACGTGATCGGGTCACGTCTATTGCATTCTGATGCGCCAAATCTTTTGTGAAAAAAAAAGCTTATAATCACTAAATATCTCGTATTTGGTGAGTAAACAAAATTTGGTCACCAATTGTTTCATTTTCGGGAACCAAAACACGGCTAATTATAAAAACTGATCACCAAAAGTGTAATTCAAGCATGAATTATTTTTACGACTAAACAAGTGGTCACTAAATATATATTGAACCTCACTCAAAAAAAATTGGCGCACTAGAACCATCCAATATTGTGACATAGCAGCACCTCTACCTCTAAACCATGAACATAAATAATAAAAGACAAATTTCAAAATAAACCTCTTTAAATTACAAAAACCCGGAATATACAATATTCTACAAGACAATAATCTCTCATACTGGGCCACATCCCACAATAGATGTCAATAACATAGTATAACAACTCGATAAGAATAAAATACTAAAAATTGTGCTTTATGGTACAATCAACCTCTCTGACAAAACAAACTAAAAGACATTCCCGTGACAATAGTTGTACAATGAATCACCCTCTACTCCCAAATACCTGAAAGAGTATCACATTTTTATGCGTATGTTAACCACATGTTAAGTGAGTTCAACTTAATCATATAAATAAGAACAAGTAAAACAGTTATGGATCAAATTAAATTAAAATAACTCTTTCATAAAAAAGAATAAATATTCATAAAAACCATCACAAGGTTTAACAACTCATCCCATATAGTTAAGGATCGTTTACCTTCGACCAAACTTAAGACAGTAATGTTACCCTGAAAAATTAATTCAATTAAGTACATTGGCAATATCATGGGTCATTTCACAATTTCCAATCGCAAGAGAATACCCACATATCTCATATGTGAGCTAATATAAATAAGCTCAAAACTAGAACAAATAACCACACATTAGCTCAAGAGCAGGGCCAACAAAGTTATCATAACATCAATTTTAAACAAATTTCAAAAAAAGGTAAATACTTGATCCATAATCTTCTAACCAATTAAATCATAGTTCATGAAACATAGCCCATTTAATAAACATAAACAAACATTTTAGTTCAAATCTATGTAATTCATGTACTCATCTTCCAAAAACAACCAGATTAATTGGGACTTCAACCTAAGTTCTAGACGGAGTTGAAGTGGGTGTAGACTTCTTTGAACCTATCATGAGTCAAATGATGATGCAAATGAGCAAGTGAAGTTTATCCATACATTTAGGAATAAAAATACATGACATAGATATAATTCGGTCCATTTCTAACAACAACCCAGTTAATGTCATGAACTAACACACTTTAATCATAATTTGGGTAACTAGTGACCTAACATGAACAAATTAGAAGTCTAATTTCAAAGCTATTACAAGTTATTTTCAGCATCCAATACTCAATTAGTAAGTTCAGCATAATCTTTTTTATAAATCAGCAATTTGATAATCCAAATTATTGTTCTAACCCTTCTTTTAAAAAACATAAACAGCCAACAAAGAATTGGACACGTCCTCCTATTTGTCTTTTCTCATTTTTGAACAACTTTATTTTGCCATTTCCTTGTTCTTTTATTAAAAGTACACATAGGCTAAAGACTAACCATACCCAATTACCAAATTTGTGGTAAGTTTCCTATTTGTATTTTGCTCTTTTTTTTTTCCTTTTGTTCTCAATATAAAATACTAAATACAATCAAGTCACATAATAGAATTTTACATGCAATTGTTTTTTAAATAATTCATTTTGTCTCCCATTTGTTTTTTAATTCAATCCTTTTAAAAATCGATTTTTCACAACTAAAACTTTACAAGTATTTATTTATGTTTTATTGACCACAAAATGCATGATAATGTATAAGATGTATGATTCTGTTCTCATACCCCTAAATAAGCAGTCCTTATGAAAAGCAAAAATTTATCTTTTTAAATTTTTTGGCCTTTAATGAATTTTTTAAGATTTTTAATTATAATTTTTTACTTTTAAATATCATTTCTCGAGACGAATAATGAATTTAAAAATTTAAATAAGACTTGGAACTTAAAAGTATTCCAAATATTTGAAAATATCTTTATATTCATCATGCATAAGAGGCCGATATTTACTGGTAAACTTTAATGTTAATAGGAGTTAGTCAAATTAAAACAACTCTAAAAGAGTTTTTTTTTTTTTTGTCTTTCATCAACTTTTTATGAATTATTGATTCGTCTCAACGAGAAATTTATAAAATTTTATAATAATGAATCAAATTTGAAAAAACTTTAGAACACTACAACAAAATGATAGATTCCCAACAATCCCAGCATTTAAAAAAAATCCCATTTAAACCCATAACC
>JABCMJ010026601.1:0-10025 GCA_014822125.1 Arbutus unedo | reverse complement strand
TTCAAGAAAAAACTGCTTCGCTGAATCCCTAGAACAACATTCATATTGCACTATTTGTATTTTGAATATGAATAATCTTTTTTTACCTCATGTTTAGCTCTCTCTCTCTCTCTCTCTCTCAGCCCACTTGTCTTCTCCCACCTCACATTGACTAAAAGATTGAGGTGCTAGACGAGTTTTGCTTGAATTGGAATTGAAGCTTCTTTGGTTTAATGCAGTTTCAACTTTGACATGAAAATAGAGTTTCTATCTGGTTTATTGGTTTTGGAAGCTGAGGGTACGTAGTCCTCCTTTGTAGTTTGAATTAACTTATTTTCGATATCTAAACAAGAGCTTGTAGACCGTTTAACACACTAATTACAGTTCAATGTGTTTAGATTGTCCAGCACCTCGAGCATTGTATAGCATATCGTGATCGTCTAGCGTCTCAATCGACACCCAAAAGAGACTCACTGTAATTCCAAACGATCCCTATGTTATTCAAACAAATCACCGTTTGAATTTTTATTTCCATTATTTTTATTTGTCTCTACAAGTGACCACATATTACCGAGCAACTCACTCCACCATAACCCATATACTCACGTTAATCTCAACTGTCGATCACCTTATCAATCTAAACCGTTCAAATAAAAATAAAAATAGATAAAAATAAGTAATTGAACATGTATTTTAAAATTATTTTGTTCTTATTAAAATTCCGAGTTGTTACAATCCGTCAAAGAACTTTCCACCTTTGTGGTGAGAAGACATTTCGTTGGCTAAGTTAGCACTTAGATTACAAGAAACTCTCTATGTAATTGATAAAACTCTGTAATAGCATATACCTTTCATGTTCATTTTGAACAATTATTTATAAACATTTGTCATCCAATTAATCCGTGTTCTTTTCGGATTCTAATTCCTCATTAGAACTGGGTTAGAAGTTCATTTTACTTGGCTAATAGTGAGATAAATCCGACTTGGACGCTCTAAGAATAGTATGAATTTTTTTTTAAAAAGTTATTGAAAAAAATATTAAGGGAGTGAGTGTGAAGGAAAGAAAAATTTGTCAAATTTACAAACAAAACTAACAGAAATTAATAAAAAATTAATGACAAGATATAATAATCTAATAGTTTTAAAAATGTGAAAGGTATTTAAAAACCTCAAGAGAGGTACCTGCAATTGTCACGAGGTCAGTGCATTTTATTTTGTTTCGAAAAGAAGATTATGGGTAGGGAAAGAATGGTTTTGCTTCACCCACGTAGGAAATAAATTTTGGAGCCTTATGGTTTTTTTTTTTATAGTCGAGATATCTGGCCAATTTTAGTTTTACTCGTAATCTAATATTGATTAGTTATCGGGGGACTAATTCTATCGTCCACTTGTAGGGGCCTCCAATTAAAGCCATGATATTTTGTCCTGTATAGACTGGTCCTAAAAAAATTAATAATACTTAAAAAATTTTAAACTTAAGATATAAGAGAGAGTATATCTTAAGTCTCAAGTCTTAACTACTAAAAGAGAGTACATCCTATGTATTTCAAATAGGGGTCAAAGTTTAAATCGAAAAACCGAACCAAATTGGTAAATTAAATTGAATTGACGATTTGGTCTGATTTTTTAATTTAATTTAATCGGTTCGTTTGATCCAGTTTGAGATTTTTAAAAAATTTCGGTTCGGTTTTCAATTTTAGTCATGTAGGAACTAAACCGGATTGGACCAAACCAATTCCTATACTAAACCCTAAAAAATATAAAAAACCTAGATTGATACATGTTTTTTTAAGTCTCAAACTATTTATTTTTTATTTTTTATGGGACTTTAATTTTGCTATTATTTATAATTTTGTATATTAACTTTACTAGGCTTTCGTTTTTTTGAAGTTTTTTTTAATTTGAGTTTAGGCCTAATCAAATTGAAAATCGGTATTAAAATAAAAATCAATCCGAACTTTATCTATTTGGCAAGAACCTCTTAATTTTTTAGGAGTTATTATAATTTTGAATCCAAGTCTAACTAAACTGAAATCGGACCGAAACCAAATCGAAATTGAAAAAATCAAACCGAAATAGTTTAGTTCGGTTTCGTTTTACAAAATCTCAAACTGAAAGTATCGGTTTGGTCTGAAGTTTTTGGCCAAATTAGACCAAACCGGATCGGTTTCACCTCTAATTTCAAACTTCCCTTTTGAATATATGGTTCTTTTTGTTTGGAAAAAAAAAAAAAAACCCCTTGGAATTTCCACGTTATAATGGTGTTCTTGCAATTCCATGCTTCTTTTTGTGATTTAAAATTTAAAGTAAAAAGATATAAAGAGGTCACCTGATGTTGACAATAAAAGCAAGAAAAGTGATATGTTATACTAATTGTTCAAATTTTATTAGATAAGTACATAGTATTTGTTGTGGTGTGGAAAGATTTAACATTATAATGTCGTTACAAGAGATCAAGTTGCATGTGTGTGAGTGAATTATTGAATTTTACTCGCATTCATACTCACCTGTTGAAAAGTTAAATTGGATAAAAATCTTAATTACGGTACGAATACATAATTTTATTAAGATACAAAAATGTCTTAATTAGAACTTTTATCCTCATATTTAGATTATTAATTGAAACTTATTAGGTAGGTTTTTAAACAGGGATTTGATAATTTATTTTTAACTAAAATATATTCAACTAATGAAGATAATTTTTTTACTTATCCTTAACTTTTAGATATTACTTTTTCTTTTTGTTTGTAATACGTGTAGATAAATATTGCAGATAACATTAATTTATTTATTTCATAAATTTTTATTTATTTTGTTATTTTGGTTTAAAAATATTGAGACTATTCTTGTGATAAAATGATGGACAGAGTAACTCATAATTAGACAATTTATCTATTAAAAATAATCTTGATTACTTTAAACTATCATAGTTCTTGAATTTCAATATTTAATTTTAATTCTTTCAAAGGTAAGAGTGAATGAATACTTGATCGAATTGAAGTCATGTAGATATTAATTTTGATACTTCGCTAAAAAATCAGAGTTTACAACAAGATATTTCAAGTTATACATATTATGAAACTACGTGTTTTAGATTGAATTATTACGATAGGTATTTACTATGAAATTTTTTAACGAACATATAAACTAACATGATAAAATATATCCCATTTAATTTTACAAATTCCATGCATAGCGCGGACTATTGCTAGTATGAGATTATGTGACAAGATTAACTGTAGTTTAAGGATGAACCCACTAGTTCTAATACATTTGTTGCAAATAGTTCTAACTTTTGCTCACTCCAAATCAAAAACGAATTCCGTTGCCAGTTCCAGCTTTGAGGATGACTTATCCTTTGGAAGTAAAAGGAAAACAAGAAGTGAATATGGCAGTAATAACACATATGTGATTTATGAAATTTTTTCTTTTAATCGGGGCGACGTCCGATGAGATTTTAATTTACATAATTAATGAGTATAGGGACTCAAATCATCATATCTCATCAAGAGACTTTAACCCAGAAAAAAGAGTGAATATGGAGACTCGAACCACCAAATGTAAAGAAGGACCCACATATCGATTTGATGGGGTCCAAGTGTGTACATGTTCACATTAGTGAGAAGAATAACACTATGCGTTGAGTTGGTCAAAACCAATTAATCTTAAGATTCTTAACGGTTTTGAAAAATAATGACACAAAACAAATTTCTTTTGGTGCCACTTGCTCCACCATAACACATGTACTCACGTTAATCCCAACTGTTGATAACCTTAACAATCTAAACCGTTGATAACCTTATCGATCTAAAACGTTCAAATAAAAATAAATAAAAATAAGAAAATAAGTAATTGAACATGTATTTTAAAATAATTTTATTCTTATTAAAATCCCTAGTTGTTACAATCCGTCAAAGGACTTTTCACCTTTGTAATGAGAAGACATTTTGATGGCTAAGTTAGCACTTACATCACAAGAAACTCTCTATGTAATTGATAAAACTGTGTAATAGCGTGTATCTTTCATATTCATTTTGAACCTTTATTTATAAACTTTTGTCATCCAATTAATTTATGTTCTTTCCGGATTCCAATTCCTCATTAGAACTAGGTTAGAAGTTCATTCTGATTGGCCACTAATGATATAAATCCGATTTAGATGCTCTAAGAATTTATACAATTTTATTCAATCTCAAACTCCTAATTCTAAGTTGAATTGGTTAATGATTCCCCATCCTTATCTAGCTAGAACAATTCTCGAGATAATCGGAGTTTTAGCTTATCTTAACTACTGCCCTCCTTTGGTTGGCTAATTCTTAAATCGGCCTCCTCAAGTCGACTAATTCTCGAACCACCTTCCTTAGCTTGATTGATCTTATCACGATCTTGACATCACAAATGTGAGTAAAAACATTCTCTTGCTGACTAGAATAATTTTTTAGCAATTGGATTCAAGAAAATATAATATATTTTACTTACTCCAATTTTTCCCAACTTTGCGTGGGTAAGTATTAGACCATTCCCTCGTGTCGTTTTGCCCCCAATGGGGCCCGCCCTGATTGCATCAAAACACCACATTAATTTCCCATGAATCCCAGTTTCACCAGTGGTTGTGATTAAAAAGGGTGCAGGTGGCCCGTGCTAAGAATTCATGCTCAGGGTACAGCATGGGTCACTTGCACCTTTTCTAATCACAACCACTACCGATTCTCATGGAATTGCTTGAACATTATTATAACGTGCTAGTGGTCAAAATTTAAAATTTAGAGGTATGTTCTTTCTTAAATTTTAGGTTCAAAATTTTTCAGATGCTATTAATTCATTTGGGAGTAGTTTATACAGGACGAAATGTTCCGGCTCTAATTGGAGCCCCCCGCAATTAGACGGTGTAATTAGTCTTCTGAAAACTAATCGATATTAAGTTGGGAGTAATTCCAAATCCAATCGGATATCTCGGCTATAAAAAAAAAAAATCATTATAACGTGGCTAAAGCTCCAAAATTTATTACCAACTAGTATGAATTTTGGGTTTGGGTTGGGAGTAATCCCAAACCCAAAATTTTTCGAGGTTTTAGAAAATATAATCACTTTTTCTGTTTTTGACAATTTTGTTCTTCCCATTCTTTTGATTATTTTCAATAATTTTTAAAAAAAAAAATTCATGTTACTTTTTTTGGATCGAAAGATTAAAGAATTTTCGTGCATATTTTTAAAAATTTATTTTCACCAAAGTGCCAAAATTTAAATAATGTAAAATTATTTCGTACATAACTTTTTAAAATTTTGACTCTAACTTAAAATCTTGCTTACTTATTTGAATTGGTGCAAATAATTTTTAAATATATGCACGAAAATACTTTAATCTTTTGAAACTAGTATGAATTTTCGTAATGAAAAAGAAATATTATAAGATATGGCAAAAAAATAATTGATCTACACATCAATAAACAAAAAAAATTATTTATTAATATTAAATTAGATTATTTGAACTAATTTACGTTCATTTCAATTAAAATTTGAAAAAAAAAAAAATTTATTTCTAAGATAAAAGTTCTCATAATTTTTACTATTATACTTTTATCAAACAAACATAAAATATTTTGAAATATTCAGTCTTTTAACGTTATATATTTTCCACAGCATATTTATTATTTTTACGGGACACTTGCTTTTAGTAAAAAATATCAAATCTCAAAAAAAATTATTAAAAATAATATTAAGGGAGCGAGTGTGAAGGGCAAAAATAGTCGAATTTTAAGGACAAAATTAACGAAAATTAATGAAAACTAACGGCAAGAGAGTAATAATTTAATGAGTGAAGGAGTAGTGAATCAAGACATCAGAATGTACATCCATCAATAGAAAACATATGCCAGAGGAATACATCTAATTAAATAAATCGGTTGTTGCTTTGTAATGAGTTTTTTCAAGTTTTTTAGTTGTTTTGTTGGAACTGTTTTTCCAATAAAACCAAAAAGAAAAAACGCAACGTATGCTTCTTGAAAAACATATGAAATCGAAAATCCCTAAAATCATAGTTGTAAGTGTTGGCAAGATGAACCCTAAGGGGTTGCTCGAGTGGAGATTAGGACGAGTTTTAAATCTGAATATTTTGAGGTCGAATCTCGTTGGTAACAAAGAAGGGTTACTGTGGTTTTGTCCGGTTGATAAGCTCAAGACCCCGAAGATTAATTGACATTTAGGTGAAGACTCTTTCAAATTTTATCCTAACTTAATTTTAAACCGATCTGGATATCTCGGTTAAAAAAAATAAAAAAGAAAGAGTTGGCAAGATGATGCCAACCACAAGTACTCTGACAAAGGTTCTCTAGTAGGAGGGTTTGCAAAGAGACAATAAGATATGAAATCCAAAAATGCTATGTAGATGTCACTTTTACACATTATTTAAATGACATCATTTTGTATTGAAAAAAATTCATATTTATTTCTTTCTCAAATTGCTCAAAACAAATATGAGTTTTTTTTAAACTTAAAACGACGTCATTTTAAATGATGTACAAAAATAATATGTATTTAGTATTGTTGTTTAAAATCCATGCTGTTACTAAGATTTGAAACTCCCCATATAGTTTTGAAACCAGAGGCTTCACGCAGTAAACCAAACTCCCCATGAGATGATAGTTGTTTGCTGCAAAATTTTATTAACGAATTTATTAAAAAAAGTCAAATTTTGAATGTATTTTTTAGTAGGCATTTTCTTTTTTACGTCAAACGTGTCATATCTTTCAATCTTATGTATATATAAATCTCTCTCTCTCTCTCTCTCTATATATATATATATATATTTCACTTTTTCTATTTAGTTCTAAGTAGATTAATTTAAATAGTTCAAAAGAATTATATATTTTACAAAAAAGCATCAATGGTTCCATTTCTTATGACATATATTCATATTTTTAATTTTCAAATAAGATGATTTAAAAAATCATAGTTTTTCCTACTTTAAGAAAAAACTAAATTTTCATCCCAAAAGTGACGTGTCATTAATGATTTAATTAACGATGTACATGTTACAAAATACTTTTTAATGAGATCTCAATAATTACATTCATAAAGTAAATAAATTTTTGGCCAGACTTTTAGTGTCAAATTTCACTTAAATTATGTGAATTATGAAGTGAAAAAAAATATTTAATATCTTGTAGTTCTATAGTAATATTCAAAAAAGTTTTTTTTTTGTGAATATGTTGAGAAAATATATAAGAGACTTATTTTTTTGAATTCTCCCAGGTCCCAGTACAAACTATAAGATGTCGTTAACTTGTGTAAATCAAGACATAACTAGACAAAAAATGAACAGACGACCGCCTCAAATAATTTAGGAGGTTATAAATTCTTAAAAATAAATATGAAAGATTTTGATCCCTACCATCGATTATGTAATCTCTCCAAAATTATCATAAGCACATAAATTGGTGAGAAATTCAATACTCAAAATGATGCACTTGGACCACAAAAACATGCACCCATGTGAATTTGGGAGATGGGGGCCCTGTAGTGAGCCAGCTCACTACATGGGTGTAGTGAGCCAGTTCATCCGGTCATACATTTCGGTAACAGACGGCTCAGATTCAAATCAGTATTTATTTATTATTTTTACAAATAAATATTAATTTGAATTTGAACCGTTCGTTGCCGAAACGGATAGCCGGCCCCCAATTCCATGAATTTGTACAAAACTATAAGGAAAAGTGTAGGTTATCAGAAAAAGAAAATTAAAAACATGCACTCCTCAAACTATAAACATGTGAATGTAGACCAAGTACAAAAAATTAAAAGGACGCTTGTACAAAAGCAATAGTACTGTAAAAAAGCAATCACCCATCAACGTTTTAACATTTAATTTTCATGTGTCACTTTCATTTGTTTTAAACGTGCTGCAATAGTACTGTGCGTTGTGCCTATACAAAGAGCATACTGATGGGCAAGCTTTCCTTCAGATACTATGGGCCCCATTTGATAAAACTAAAAATTGGAAATTAAGTATTAAAAATTGAATATTTAATTTTTCAAGTTAAAAAATTGTTTGATATGTGCTGAATTTTAAGTACTTAATTAAATAAGTTATTTAGTTTGTATGGTGAGTTGAAGTCTATAATTACTGAAGCTTCGTCAATTATTGAAGTAGTAAAATTACATTTTAACACTCAAGCATAATTTATAGCATTCAATTGCGTTACAATTTGATCACGTAAATTGAATCGAATTCTCCGTTCTTTGTTGAAGTAATTATAAGTTTAAGGGCTGTCAATCAAGACCCCAATAAATTTCCAAGAAATAATGGAGGGTCACAACTTGCAACGCAAGCGGTCCCATTAAAAATTCAGTCTATTTACAACGTCTCTTTTATGATTTGCGTACATTGGATCATAATTTGTGTTCCTTAGAGTTCCATTTGTCTTAACTTACTTATTTTTAAGTACGTTTTGTCTCTAATCAATTTTTTTTGACATTTGTTGTTTTGGTCTCAAATTTTTGTGGATTATTAATCCGTCTCAATGAGACAAATCTACAAAAACATAAAATAATATTCAAAAATTAAAAAAAGTCATTAAAGACAACGAATAAGCATAAAAGATATTTTTTTAATTTTTTTTATCTTTTTAAATTTTTTTTAAATTTGGCTTATTATTTATAATTTTTTCTGAAATTTTTTGTTGAGATGAACTAATAATCCAAAAAAAAATTGACAAAAGACAAAAAATTACAAAAAAATCTCACACAAAGATAAAAAAATAAATAACAATAATCGAGTCAAGCCAAACACATAAAATAATTGAGTCAACATGATCATCGATCATATTGCCTATAAATTTATAGTTACGGCACTAAAATTGATGTGCACGAAATTGCATTCGATCAACACAGAGAAACTAAATTACACTAAACCTACGTGCACTTAGCTGAGTTTGAACTAATTTGATTATTTGATTATTTTTTTGTGCTTATGTGAAATTTATTTGTAATTTTTATCTTTCGTCAATTTCTTATGGATTATTGATTCGTCTCGGTAAGAGATTTCAGAAAAGCTATCAATAATGGACCAAATTTGAAAAAAATTTAGAAAAGACAAAAATAATCCAAAAATAAAATTTTTGTGTGCTTATTTGTCATTTTAGTGATTTTTTTAGTTTTTGAACATAATTTTATACTTTTTAGATTTGCCTTATCGAGACGGATCGATAATTCACAAAAAAATTGAGGTCAAAACAACAAATACGAAAAAAATTTGAATAGAGACAAAACTTTGGCTATTAGATATCAAATAAAAAACCCTAGAGGAGGGCAAAATAATACACTTAACATGCTCAGTGTTAAGTAATAAGTAGGGGGAGACCTATTTATTTTTTTACTCTTTATTTGCATTCAACACTTAATATTTTAAGTACTCTCCATTATCAAACCAACTTATTTCAATTTTTCATTTAAATTATCGGTCTATTCAATTTTAAATACTCAAAGTAATAAGAATATTTACGTAAAAAAAAATGCTAAAAGTACTGCTCTAAAAAATTGCCCATGAAAAACTGCAAAAATAAAAATTGCTCTAAAAAATTGCTATACAAAAAAATTGTTAAAAAGAACTATTTCAAAAAACCGCTTAAGAAAAAGGCAATTGATGAAAAAAATTATTATGTGTGACAACTACAAAAATGATCGATTGCGTTTATATCACTATAGGAAAATTTAGATTTAGCAGCAGTCTAAACCGTCACAAAAAGTCCTAAAAAAAACTACTATAGACCCGAGAAGACTATACCAACGGTTGGGAAAGTGTTGGCTAAACCGTGTTGGTATAAATATTTTTTTATTGATGGTTGATTTAGCGATGTTTAAAACCGTTGGTATAGATAATTTCCGTCACTTATCAAGCGTTGGAAACATTTAAATAACCATTGCAATAGTTATTCTTTTAGTGACACTTGAACCGTTGTTATGATACAAAAATCCAGACCTCTAGGAACGTTTGTGGACGCGTCACTATAATCCAAATTGGTCAAATTTGAAAAATATTGAATTTGTAT
>JABCMJ010026600.1:0-12021 GCA_014822125.1 Arbutus unedo | reverse complement strand
TGTCTTAATTCTTAACGAACAAAACTCCAATTATTGCCATCCCCTTGCCGGGTTCCAAGTGCCTTCAAACACCCAACAAGTCAAAGAGAAACAAGGCTTGAACAATCCTGTTTTTGAAGGTTTTGAAAACTTGATGAACAAGGATATGTCCCAAATCATAGAAATTTGCATACATTAACTAGCCATTGGATGGTTATGGATATATTCAATTGCAAGAGTACAGGAGTCGATCTTATCCGCTTCTTTGTCTGGAATCTCTAGCTTGAACTCCTCTTCTAGGGCCATTACAATTTCCACAGTGTCTAAGCTATCCAACCCCAAATCCTTCTGAAAATGGACATCAGGGGCCACCTGCAGATGAATGCAGGAGGAGCTGTAATTCCGAATAGTACTACCAAATACACATGCAGATAACCGCAGGGCGGAATTTAATTCCAATGTACATACGAATACATACCAAATATACCATTTTTACTACCAAAATGTATAATGCACAGTTGGTTTGGCTCCGGTTACATTACAGGTCTCACATATACTGAATGTTTCACCTAGATTTTGCAAATAGCAGGTGTTCCAGTCTTGAATGCAGCTTCAAAAGAAACAAACATTTTCAGAAACCAGTGCTTATTGCAGCACAGAAATTGCAACCTTTTGCAAATAATATGCACCTATTTTGCGAGATACTCCACTAGGTTTGCTTTTGTGGCACTTTATTGGAGAATGGCTACACACACACACACACACACACACACACACACACATATATATATATAGAGAGAGAGAGAAGAGTCAACAGACTTATTGTCTATGAAATCCAAAAGGGCTTATTCTCCAGTTTTTGCTTTACATGTATATTATTTCACTTCAGGAATTCACCGACTGTAAGTAAGATCTAAGCATGCATGAAATGAACCTGATAGATAATGCAAATAAAATTCACCAAGTACTATAAATATCATTTATGCATAAATAACATTATGGCAGCAAATCCAAGACGTCACACACAAATGTGCTGTTACCGGTATACTGTTATGCGGTGAAAGTCACTAAGGGACACATGTAGCCTTCAACATGAGTCCAGGTAAGGTGGTTACGGTTAGTTGATTAGTTTGGTTAGTAAGAGACATGCAGCTAAAGTCAGTTTAGGCGTGAAAGTTGGTTAGGATGTTAGTTGTGGCATGGTGGTTTTACATAAGGTAGGTAGGAGGTGAAGGAAGGTATCTGGTTAGTTGTAATAGCTTGTAGTAATAATGGACGAGTTCTGTTATTCAGCAATTGATTTTCCTGCTTCATTCTCTGTAAATCACTCCTCAATAAAAGTACCTTCTTCCTTTCAATTCTATACCAATTTTAGCCAGTTCTTATCAAATGGTATCAGAGCCCTCCTTTGAATTCTTCTCCTCATGGCTGAAACTAGAGCTCAATAATAGAAACGAATGTAAGAGTCAATCCATCAATTAAAGGAGAACTCAGATAAACAATCTACATCGATAAACGAGATTAAGGATCTTATAGCTGCTATGAGTTTGAAGTATGATCAGATTGCCTCTAAAATGGCCAATCCAACAGTGGAGCATGAAGAAACTTCAAATCAACGGAAATTAGGGTTTGTGTTTTCCGGTTCTGCACAAGGAAAGGTATACCAAACTTAATTTCCCTGAATTGGAGGGAAATGATCCCATGGAATGGATTTATATGTGCAAGCGCTTCTTTGAATAAAATCAAATTGATGAATCACAAAAGGTGAAATTAGTTATGCATTTTGATGAGAAAGCAATTCAATAGTTTCAATGGTTCGAAAAGACACAAAAATGACTTGGTTGGAAGGATTTCACTTATAGTTTGCAAATCAGGTTTGGCCCTCGTGCGTTCGAGGATCCCCAAGTTCATCTTTTAAGAGTTAGCAAAACGCACTTCTGGTTCAACAGAAGAGTTCTTCGTCAGTGGTTTCATCAATGGTTTAATCTATGATATTCGTACTGGAGTCTAAATGCTTCAACCAATCAACATTAGCCGGGCCATTGGTCTGGCAAAACTTCAAGAAGAGAGTACAGATACAATTGCTAGAAGAACTAGAATTCCAACTAGAACCTACTCCTTCCAACTTTAACCTATGGTATGAACCGAGGGAAGAACTGAATCAAAGACTTGTATTTCAAATTGGTAGCAACTACAACCCTTCCCGTTTCCATATTAGGAAGTTGACTCCAAAAGAGATGGATGAAAAAAGAGAAAAAGGATTATGTTATAGGAGTAATTGTGATAATGTATGTTAGAGGGCATTAGTGCCTAAAGCAACAATTAATCCTATTAATTAGGGAGGAAGAAGAGGATGATGGAGTATATCCTGATTTACATACTGAGAAGTGTTACCAAAACATGAGGGATATGCAAATTTCCATGCATGTTCTCTCTGGATGCACCTCATTAGGACTACGAAAATGGAAGGTACGGTAATGGGAAAAGCCATTGCCATTTCAAGATTCTGGTAGTACTCATAAGTTTGTGGAACCTATAATTGCTAAATATTCTAGTTGCAACATCAAACCCACTGGATCTTCCTGTTGCCGTGGATGATGGAGCCATGCTGAGTACTAAAGCATCGTACAGGGCTTTCACTTGCAAAATGCAAGAAGTAGCTTTTACTGCAGAAGTCAGATTGTTTCCTCTTGGAGGATGATATGGTCTTAGGAATTAATGGCCGAGTACTCTGGGTCCAGTACTTTGGGATTTCAGAGCCCTTAACTCTTAGAGAAAATAGATAACTCAAGATAGGAAAGTACCTTAACAGGAATGGGAAAGAACCTTACAACAAACTAATCATGGGGTATTTGCTCAGTTGTGCAGCCTAACAGCAGCAGCCCAAGGTGCATTAGATATTCAAGTATTCCTCCAACATTTCAACAACTTATTTGAGGAACCCACGGCTCTGCCCCATCAAACGAGGCTGATCATAAGATTTCCCTTAAGCCTGGGAATGAGCCAGTGAGTGTCAAACCTTACAGATATCATTACATACAAAAGAATGAGACTGGGAAGCTGGTTCAAGAGATGCATCAGTCTGGAGTTATTAGATCTAGTGTCCGTCAATTTCCATCCCGTCCTGTAAGTTAAAAAGAAAGATAATACATGGAAGGTGTGTTAACCATAGGGAACTTAACAAACTTACCATCAAGCATAAGTTTCCTTTTCATATCATGGATGAACTAAGGATGAATTGTGTGGGGCCAAGCTCTTATCTAAATTGGATCTCAGGGCAGGTTATCATCAAATAATGGTATATCCTTCAGATGTGGTGAAACTGCCTTTAGGAATCACGGGGCATAAGGAGTTCATAGTTATGCCCTCTAGTATAACTAATGCCCCTTCCACTTTTCAGTGCTTGATTATGATATACTTGTTTGTGGATAGAATTGGGGATCATTTACAGTTCCTTCATAGCACTATGGCAATTTAAGATCCAATCACTCTTCGTTAAGAAGTCGAGTATCAGCTGATCCAGTCAGAGTGACTAGCATGCACAATTGGCCAAGAGGCCCAAGACCACCTTCCCTCAAGTCACATGGGGGATTTCTAGGGTTAATTGGTATTATAGGAGGTTTGTTCAAGGTTATGGAAAATTTTGTCAACCACTCACACTCTAAAATAAGATGCCTTCTGTTGGTTTGCAAGTGCAGAGGCTTCCTTCCAGCAGCTTAAAGTAGCCATGACTTCCACCCCATATTGGCTGCCCAATTACTCCCAAGTATTTCGTTCTGAAATGTGATGCTTCAGGTGTTGGATTGGGGGCAGTATTGATGCAGGAGGGGGCACCCTATTGCCTTTATTACCCTAAACATCTTGGTCTTTCTGCTTATGAAAAGGAACTACTAGATGTGGTTTTATGCTGTGAATAAATGGCGACATT
Source organism: Arbutus unedo (assembly GCA_014822125.1). Lineage (NCBI taxonomy): Eukaryota > Viridiplantae > Streptophyta > Magnoliopsida > Ericales > Ericaceae > Arbutus > Arbutus unedo. The sequence continues at coordinate 8,114 of JABCMJ010026600.1, read as the reverse complement.
ACCTTCTGGGAAGGCACTTTATTATAAGAACAGACCACCAGTCTACTAGACTAGAAGATCACACCAATGCACCAAAAGTGGCTAACTAACCTCTTGGGCTTTGAATATGACATAGTTTACAAGCAGGGTCAAGAAAATAAGGTAGCAGATGCCTTGTCCACACAAGGAGTAGAAGTGAGGAGTTATCCAGCTCTTTCAGCAGTACAAACTGATTGGTTGAAGGCTTTGCAGACTGCTTAGGCTAGTGAACCAGACCAACAACAAATCATCAGACTAGGAAGAAGAATCCACTTCCCATCCAGGCTATTCTCAGGTTCATCAAGTTCTGACTTACAAAGGAAGGTTAGTGGTGGGATGTTCTCCCACACTCAAATCCTTGATTCTTCAAGAAATCCATGGCTCTGCAATAAGGGGACACTCAGGTACTGAACAGACAGACAACAAACTATCAGGTCCTTCCTTTTAGCCACAAAAAAAGGGAAACACGATGTGTTTTCTTTTGCATCCGCGTGATATTTGGCAAAGAAACGAAACAGAAACTGTTCCCATGCTTGGGTTGTTACAAACTCTGCCCATTCCTACTAGGCTTTGATCAGCTATCAACCATGAATTTCCTTGAAGGATTACCAAATTCCCCGGGAAAATTTGTTATTTTTCTTCTGGTGTATAGGCTCTTTAAATATGGACATTTCGTGCCCTTGTCACATCCTTACACTGCCATGGATGTGGCTACAGCCTTCATGGACAATCCGTTAAGCTCCATGGGATGCCCTCCTCTATTGTTTCTGTAGAGATGTTGATTTACCAGCACTTTCTGGCAAGCTTTTTTCAAGCTTCAAGGGACTGTCCTATGCTTAAGTTCAGCTAATCACCCTCAAACAGATAGTCAGATGGAAGTAGTAAATAGATGTTTAGAGGTGTATCTTCGATGCATGACTGGGGACAGATCTAAGGCTTGGGTTAATTGGTTGTCCGAGCTGAGTGGTGGTTTAAAACCACCTATCATTCTTCGTCCAAAACAACAGCAGACCTAATTGTGTATGGCCGATTCTCCGTCACATGTTTATTATGTTCCTGGTTAATCAATGGTGGCAACAATTGATCAATGGGGAGAGGATAGAGGGGCCACTTTGCGAATCCTTAAGAAACTCCTTCAACAATCTCAAAATCATATGAAGCAAATGGCTGATAGGAAGAGCACTGAGAAGAAATTCCAAGATGGTGATTGGGTTTATCCCAGGCTGCCGCCTTACAAACAGTCTTCTGCCCAATTGACAAGTAATCAAAAGCTGCCCCAAGGTTTTATGGACCTATCCAAATCCTCAAAAAGATTGCTAAGGTAGCTTACCACTTGGAGTTACCTCCTACTTCTCGAATCCATCCAGTTTTCCATGTCTCCTTAAAAAGAAGTTGGGTTCCGATGTGATGTCTTGGCCACTCTTCCTATAGTCAAGGGTGATTGTATCTTACAGCCTCACCATATTGCTATTTTGGATAGCAGACTTAATAAGTATGAAGATTGACCGGATTCTAAATCCTTAATTCAGTGGTCCAATTCCTTTCGCGATGATGCCACATGGAAATTTATTTTGAACTACAAAAGAAATCTCCTTCCTTTGTGCCTAGGGGCCAAGGCTTAAATCAATGGGATGGGAGTGTTACGTGAGGAAATACCTATGCTTGAGCTGAACATATGCACATCAGTCACTAAGGGATACCTGGAGCCTTCAGCATAAATCGACGAAGTTATTGACAGTCAGTTGATTATTTCGGTTAATAACAGCCCAGCAGCTGAAGTCAGTTTAGGTGGAAAAGTTTGTTAGGATGTTAGGTGCTGCGTGGAAATTGTAGTGATAATGGACGAGAGTTCCATTATTCTGTAATTCATTTTCCTATTTCATTCTTTGCAAATCATTCCTTCTCAATAAAACTACATTCTTCGTTCCAGATTGATACCATTTTTAACCACGGTATAAGAGGTTACCAACCGAACCAAGAGGAAAGCTAAACTGCATTGGGAAAATCCAATTAAAAACAAAGGTAGGAAACAATGTTTTTACAATGGAATCTTCTGTTAGGGATCGAATCGCAAGAACCAGTGATGACACATACAGATTAAACAACAACAAAAAAACAAAACCCTACAAGGAAGATTTGGGGTTTACCTTCAACTCTCGTGACACAATCAACACAATCCACTTGCTGCGTTTCGAACTACCTCAACAGAACCTCACGATCTTCTATCATATTCCCGTTATGCTTTGATCACAAATCTGAGTGTAGACTCAAACGTGATCTCTGCACTATCTCTCACGTTGCCCAATTTTGTTTATCGAGTAGCTGGTTGACCTAGATAGCCTAACGATATACCTATAGAGGCTACAATAGTGACCCTGAGGAGACATATGGACCAGATTTCTAGTGGAAGTAGGGAACCCTAATCTGAACCCAATTATATTCCCTATTCCCACAATTATAATTCATGCCACCACCAAATTATAATTGCACTCCCGTCCCCATCTCAAAATTATATTTTGAGCTCCATATTATTAAATACTTATCAATCTCCCATGTTAAGAATACAGATACCCGTTGAATAAATTAATCACCTACAACTATATTCAATCACCATCTATAAAATTCTTTCGAGACTTTTCACTTAATTTATTCGATATGTAGGATATAAATATCCACCTATAAGATTTGACATAATCAAAACTTATAAGCATTTTCTCAAAGGAGTATCAATCCCTACACCGCGACGTGGATTCCATCAATCATTAAATGGCTATCGCACATGCAATTTCGTTACCTAACTCACCAAGACTATTGACCCTACAGAGGATCTCGCTTTTTAATGAACCAAAGTCAACTCCTCTAAATGCATATACCTCTTGATTATCTTTAAATTTAGAGCATAAGCATTCATAATAATCATAACATGTTAATTCTCATATAAATACAGTACAAAGACAATTACCCCAAGAAGGTCCAGTTCAATACACACAAAGTGTATTAGCACAACGAGTTAGAACTTGTACCATTCCCTGTAGTCAAGACAAATCTACTAAAACATCAAGCAATGTACCTACCGATGGTGTGTCTAGTTCCATCTAAGACTGTGAACCTCAACTTGTATTCCACAAGAACTGACAATCTGATCTTTCGTGTAGAAAAGTCAAATTCTATACACTAGATGATCCACTCTGTAGAATAAAAGACACATGGACAACATAAAATCACATCAAACAAACATTCCCCACAAGGATTATAAAAAATAGTCAGGACTTCTAGTAATGAAATTATCAAGCATCTCCATAGCATAGCTCTTATTTGCATCTCACCTTCTTTATTATTTCTTTCATAACACGGTCACTCTCTGTGATAATATCTCAAGACAATGCTCAGTTGCAAAATTGTTAATTATTGCTAAACTTGTCGTGAGTAATGACCACATGGCCTTGTCTAGGTCAAGGGCTTGCTCCATGTGAAGAGGCAAAAGTTCGAAAATTATTTCTAAAGCACACAAGTAGTATGTATGTGTGCATTGGTTCACTCAAAATAGCCTTACTTCAGTACCAAATATAGAATGAGCTAAAAGATCAAATTTTCAAATCGGAATAAACTAAAAAGTAATTGCATAAGAATTCATGTGTTTACAAACAAAAAATTCCAAACTTGTTAATCATTCAAAAGTAGTCAACATATGAATCAAACATGGTTACCATCTTACACTGAACCATGGTCCCATACAAAGTCATTATTGAGAATTTAAACAAATACAACACATCATGAATCAAGAACATGTGGCCTCCTAGGAGCAAGGGCGGCCTCCAAGTTAAAAGATGCAGGTTCGACCACAATTTCCAAGCCTACCTTGCATACGAATCAGTTTCTGTTGGTTCACTAGATAGATCATACTTCATGGTTCATAGTATAAAAAGCAAAGGGTCCAGAATTTTAACCTAGCAGACTCTGCAAGTTTTAAACAATAACCCTTTCACAATAGTTTAAGGTCATTAGAATTCTTCTTTTCCTCTACAAAATAACCATTTGGACAATATTTTAAGGTCATTAGATTTGTTCTTTTTCTTTTCAACACAACCATTCTCAACAAGGAACACTTATGCAAAACAACCAAAAACCACCATCAAGCTAAAAACTCATGTATATACCATACCTAGAACTCATATGAAAGGAGTGAAACAAACCAAACCACTAGTTTTTCAAGCCTCTCAGTTGATACCTCCAAGGTTCAATTTTTTCATAGCTTCTTATTGCTAGCATGAAGACGAGACAAAAATCTAATTTTATATGTCAACCCTTGTATTACAGAGAGGCAGAGAGAACAATTTGTCTATAGAAAGGTAGGGGTTGAAAGTATGAAGGGGCAATTCAAAGTCCTTAAGACAATTAAAGAGGGTGAAAAGAAAGAGAATGTAATTTCCAAACAAAAATTGAAAAAGGCACCATCTGCAAACATAAATGGTGAATCGGTCCAATTCACCCCCTCCATTGGTTCGCCCCTCAGAAAGCATTCAAAATGTAAGATTTGACTCGTACTGAACAGTTTTAGAAACTATATCTGAAACCGACTCAAGGAATCGGCAAAAATCGATTGGAACACAGATACTTTCAAAAGTTAAACAGCTATCAAATCAAACCATAGTAAATAGTATAACAGAAATTACAAAAAACAAACATGGCCTTCTTGGATTAAAATACCCAAATGCTCATACACGACATGGGATTTTTAGTAAGGAAATGAAAATGTAAGCAAAAAATAAGGAAGATAGTGAAGTAAAAAAAATAAATCTAGGCTTTTAAATCTCAACCATCGGTCTCTCTTTTTTCCGACACTCTCTCAGCAACCAAACAGAAGTGTATGAAGTACGGAAATGAAAGAGGAGGCATTGGCTGACTGACCTTGGAAGGATCGACTTTGGGGAAGCTCTTGACGACGGCGAGTACTCTGTCGATGACCTCTTCTTTTGTGAGATGATCGTCGCCGTGGGAGGACATCGATCGTACGGTGCTGCAGAGGTTCAATTTCGAGCCATTTGGTGTTAGGATTCCAGCAACAGGCACTCGGATGTGACGGAGAACGGCTGATCTCAAAGCCGATGCCATTCTCTCTCTCTCTCTCTCTCTCTCCCTGGTTGTGGGGGCAGTAGTGAGGCCGAGGGGACAGTTCTGGTATTTGAGGTTCGTGAATCGGCTATTGTAACTTCTGAGAGTATCTCCGACCATACTCTTTATTTTACTGAAATAAAAATATAAAAAATTATATTTACTATTTTGTCTATTTATTTTTTTATTCATCTAATTTAACTTAATTAATATTAAAAAAATTAATAATTAATATGATCATTGAAAACGAAAAAGAGCTCGATACAGTAGACTTCAATTACGAAACAATCGATAAAAGTCCCTCTGAGCCGTCAATCTCGCATGATCGTACAACTAAATTTCATGAATTCATCCAAACTCATCATCGAGATAGAAAAATTCATTTACAACTCCAAACAGACCTTGTAGAGCACTGTGGAAACTACACGGGGAGTCTTAAGTATTTTTTAGAGATTAATTTTGTCTATTGCTATGTTTGTTCGTAGGGTAACTCTTAATAATTTTATGTATTGATTTTTTTTGATAAATTATTGAACTCTTGCAAACAAATTATTGGGAAAAAAATCAAAAAATTATTTTGATAAGTTATCTATAATTAATATCTCATTGACTCATAAACATATATAAGTAGTCTAAAATTTTCTTCACTGATATTAATTAATATTTATTAAAAGAATGAAAAAAATTCTTTTTAATAAATTACAAAAAGAGATGTGTTGGAGATAGAATGTGAACAAAAAATATTAAAAAGATATTTGACTAGTGAGAATAGACTCACTATATGTAGCTAGTGAATTTGGTTAAGTTAAATTGATTAACCTAATAAAGAGTGGGTTGGAGATGAAAAAAATGCTTGAACTGGCTATTGTAGCTAAAATGGAGCATATAAAGAGTGAGTTGGAGATGCTCTAATCAACCGGCTATTCATTTTAAATAGCTAATAATAAAAAAATACATTCCAAGAACTTCAATTAGTGCTAGGTAAAATAGCTTTATGAATAGTAACTAGATAAATTTGGCTAGTTACTATTCACTCATCAAATATATTTTTATGTTTTTTAGTCTCATATTTTTCTCTCTCTCTTTTCAAATAATTAGAACAAAATAATATTTAAAGGTATGAATAACTATATTAGATAGAATTGTTGGAATGATAATTGACAGGTGACTAGCTAAAATAAAAAAGGAGATGATTGACTAGACATTTTAGCTAGGAGCTCTTTGACATGCTCTTAGTACAACCATCTTCTCAGTGCACCCAAACTTAGTTTATTTTAATATTGTGTCAACGGTCAACACATTTCTTTTGTGGCTTAATTTGGTTTTTGGGGCAACATGAATAAATATGAGCTTGTCAACTCGTTTTACGCGAATTACTTAGTCAAATATGTGCACACGTAATGGTGTTTCTCGATTACATGTGTCAACTAAGAGGATTTTTTTGATAATTGTCAACAAGTATTAACATAAAGGATCTTAGATCAAGTGGGTGTTTGGGAAATATTTTTTGAAATGTTTTAAGATTTTAAAATTTTTAAGTGTTTGTAATGCTGATTTTGCGATTCTAATTATGAAATTTTGATTGTTAAATTCTCCTATCAAATACTTCACAGATTTATAATATATTTTACGCAATTCTACTAAACACTTCACAAATTCTAATTATGAGTTTTCAGAATAAAAAATTTCAAAATCCAAAAACACCTCAAAAAATCTCTCTCAAACATCCTCTAACTCTCTTGAAAATAGTGATAGTAACAAATAAAAGGAGAACTTACGAACTGAATTAAATTACTCCTACTCCTATCTATGATAATGGCTACTTCTAAAAAATTAAAATTGTTTGATAAAAGTAAACGTGTTGGGTAAACAAATTAATAGAAAGTAAAGTTGTCGATAAATAAAGTGTTGATGATGAAAATAGTAATGGAAGTTTTTGATTAAATTCTGGACCCATTTCTCTGAAACCTTGACTAGATATTTATATTCTTTCGCAAGATAACTGTCTCTTAACAATTAATTGACGAGTACATGGGCTCCCATGTACAACATGTGTTTCCTCTTTCCAGCCATTGCCTCAGCTTCATGCACTGTTCACTTCTTCTCGCATTTTAGCATTTTTTTTATGCATGGTAACCGTCTGCATGTTCCACTTTCTCTAACTTGCTTCATGAGTAGCAAGATATGCTCGCGGGCAATTCCTAACCACATGAATCCAACAGTCCTTCAAGAAACACCTCTGCCACATGTCAAGCTACACTTATCCATGATTGCATATTCCATTCGGTTCAGTACTATATTCCTTCATCCATGTATTTTAATCTTAGCGAATCCCACATTTTATGGTGTCAAAATACCCTTGCACTAGCAATTTTCAAGCTGAATGATGCAAATGGAGATCTCTCGCTATTTAAGCTTTGGTCACCATTCTTCCTCTATAAAAAGGTTATACGCATTTATCAACTTTACATCTTTGCTACTCGTACCCTTTTTGTTTTCTTCCTCTTCCTAAGAAGCTCTCTAAATGGAGTGACTGAGATTCTTCCCTTCATCTACCTCCGAACAACAAAATTTCATTAACAACCAATATCGTAGTTGTTCTAATTGACTCCTCTAATAAAATCCTTGTTGCTCCTCTTGCTAATGTGGTTAAGAGCAGTGTGATACATGGGTATACCTCATTGTATAAGGCAAAAAGACAACAAATTTCAAAGGTAAGAGTCCTTAATAGTTGTTCCCTCCACATCTCGATGTATCATTCTAGACAAGAAAAATGCCCACCCCCCCCCCCCCCCCAACTCAAAACTTTTAGAAGCATACTAAACTTCACAATGATGTTTGGCTAGCCCAAGTATATGAACCACTAGACTCTAACCAATACACTACACCTGCAAAAATGCAGGACTTGCTAGAGGACTTGGACTAGTTTATCTTTTGGAGGAAATTAGCAATCATTGGATTTTACTCATATGATATTTCTCCTG